>JAMAFX010000402.1:0-14884 GCA_023625875.1 Trichocomaceae sp. PYS4502 | reverse complement strand
TGATTCTTGGTGCGTTTTCCACCTCAGTGTCGGGTTCTTGATGCCCATCCTCTTCCTCTAGCTCCTCCGGCTCCTCCGGGAACAGCTCCCTATGGAAGGTGGCCACCTTGTCTTCGAATTTTGTCGCGAGATTTCTTTGTCCAGTTTGGAGTGGCGGGACTTTGATAGGTTCTGGGGGAAGATGGCTCCTGGTTCTTGCCCACTTGGCCAGGCCCCAGATTCCCTTTCTTCCCTCCTTCGCCTAATATGGTAGCTAGAAATGTCTTAAAATTTCGTTAGGAATAGAAGCACCTATTGGGAAATAGAAGGGAAGGGAGCGAATTGGTTGCTTAAGTTCGAAATCTTACATGCGAGTACCTAGGTATATGTTGGCTGAAGAGCTGTCGATGTCAAGAAGCACGCGCTTCCGTACCATCCCACATCTTCAACTGAGTGGAATTGATCCGTAATGACTGTATCGATGATCATCTGGTCAAGTGCCAGGAATACGATGATGAATATTGATGCCACCATCAAGATAACTTTGACTATCCCTATGTATTCATAGACCAAGCGTTTAGGAAATTTGCGTGCATATAGGGAGCTGTGATACATGTATATTTGAAGCTAGGAATATAAGAACTTATTTTGAATACCTATTTAGCCGAGAGCGAGCGACAAAGCTAGGGCACAGGTAGTTTGTTCTAACGATCCTGTCATTTCCTTCCACGAAATATCTGAAATTTGTACTAAGCAATCAGGCGAGATAAGAACTTCTCAACACCTAGGTATGTGACAAGCAATATTTTACATATCAAGTTATATTGCGACTGAATACGGAGTACTCCGTACTTCGTACTGCGTATCGTAGTTACTAGTTAACTAGTCGTTGAAATTGAATGTGTACGGAGTAGGTTTAGCTCTAGATTGTTTTCAAGTCCACTAATCTGCCAACACTGAGTGAAAACGCCTCGTTTATGCGGAGCTTGTTTCATAACTTTCGATCAGCCAACCGGAATCTCTCGCTGGCAGTGGAAATTAACTCATTTCAGGGGTGCCGCAGACCAAATATTTTGACGTGTTCTGAAGTTCAGAGCTTACGCCACCTTGACCGGATTACAGACATCGGTAATAATTAATAGAAGTTTTATACATTCGGTTATTTCCACTTAATTTATGATCAAGATTACCTTTGTGGGGACACATACGCATGGATGATCTAGATCATACAGTAGTTGTAGTATTACGGTACTATCAACATCCCGATCTCTTCTCAAGAGCATGCTGTAGTTTTAACGGAAAACAACCGTTAAATGAGGAGAACAATCTGCCAGATAGAATGTAGTATTGCCATATCAATTATCGATCGGCCTGCAGCGCTCAGTCACAAAAATATCATGATACTATGTATCTAAGTCGTGTGATAAATATCAAGGAAACGTGCATCCGCCAACCATCGCCGTTGGAGCCAATTTCACTGGCGCCACTGTACCACATTTATTACCTACGTAATTACTTTAATCTCTTTCTGCGGCCACGAAGACTCCTTTTTGTAAGAATGGTCATAATGGCAAATGGGTCTTCGATATCGAGGCTGCTACTAACTAGATGATGTTTTGGATATTACAGTATTACCTAACGTACCTAGGTATAAGTTACTAGGAAACATATTATACAGTAAATTTTCAAATATGGCACATATATAAGAATGTATCGCCTCTCGAAAAGCCTTTTATCCTGCCATTCAGTCTTTCGTTCTTTTTGACATAGCCTACTCTCGTTACGTTCTTTTCGTCACTCTTTTAAACCTTTTCACCACCGGCTGGTAAAATGAAGTCAATCTTTCTTTCACTTTGGGCGCTGGCAGGCTCGGCGTCTGCCTATCTTGCCACAACCACTGTTAGTTACCCCGATGAAATGGAAGTAGCATACTTGTTTGTTAAGACCGGCCTAACGATGCTTTCAGCACTACTACGACGCACAGGAGGGCGCGTGCGGCTGCGGCAGCAGTTCTGGCCTTGATACTTGGCAGGTTAGTATACATCTCGGCCTTTCAACATCTGTACGAGAATTGGTAATAATGTCTTGGGATTTCGCTCCTCTATAGCTCGGCATTGCTACCGACGTATACACTGCTGCGGGATCTCAAGCGCTATTCGACACTGACGACTCGACCTGGTGTGGAGGTGGTTGCGGTAAATGCTACAACTTGACATCCACGGGCGAGTCTCCATGCAGTACCTGTGGTACAGGTGGAGTTGCTGGCGACAGCATTATTGTCATGGTCACCAATCTCTGCCCCTACAATGGCAACCAGCAGTGGTGCCCATCTGTTGGCAGCACCAACCAGTACGGGTACAGCTACCATTTCGACATCATGGCCCAATCCCAGATTTTTGGCGACAACGTCGTCGTTAACTTTGAGCCCGTTGCATGCCCTGGACAAGCCACAACGGATTGGGAAACCTGTCAGTGCTACGGCCAGACCGATAGCGATACCACTCCTGCAGGAATGACATCCGCTGTGGGTAGCTCTGGAACAGCAGTAACATCATCTGCGCCTTCGGTTTCTCCTACATCGTCCACTGATCCATCACCTTCTTCGACAACTGCCGCAGAGTCTTCTAGTCCAACCACGCAGGTTGCAGAGGCCTCCTCAAGTCCCTCGTCTACACAACCAGCTGCAACCGTTGTTGGCCCCTCTTCCACCGCTCCAGATTCTGTCGCTCCATCATCAACATCTCCCTCCGTAGTAATCGAGCCATCTTCTGCTACCTCACCTGTAGTTGCACCACCTTCGACAACCAGTCCCGTGGGTGCTGTAACAACTTCCACAACTTCCGTGGTAATCAATACGGTTGTGACGGAAACAATCACTATCTGGGCTACAAGCTCGGCGGTTTCCACTGTGGTTTCAACCCTGACTTCTTCGGAAGCACCTACTTCGACATCATGTTCCGCAGGTGCCGTTCAAAGTCTTTATGGTCAATGTGGTGGTATCAACTGGACTGGGGCCACGACCTGCGCGACAGGTTCGACCTGCAAAGTGCAGAACCCGTACTATTACCAGTGCGTCAGTCCATCCGATTAGGGGCGACATCTGCGTCCCTTTGGAAATTTAAAAAGAAATCTTTTACTATCTCTTCGTTATCATCTCTTCGCTTTTCGTTCTTCACTTCGTCCTTTCCAATGATACCTAGGCATTGTCCGGATCAACACCTAGAGTTGGAGCATTTTGTATCATTATTAAATTTGCCTCAAAAAGACAACCCGCCATTGCACCTTAGATTTTATGTACATACAATATAGCGTCTATAATTCCTTATAGGAAATATGCAAGCGGATTTGGTCAGTGTTGTAAAAGTTAGACATGTCCGACTACCTCGAGGTACGCAGGCACTAAGGAACAATGGTTGAGTTTCTAATGTCAGTCAGTGAGCAACCCTGCCGCAATAACTATTAGTGTTCTAAGTCACGAATTCAGTCCGAAGTGTCTTAGCCATGATATTAGTGCGTATGCTTTTTCTTTGTATGAGTGAATCGAGGGTTGTTGCCCAGAACTTTGAAACCAGGAAATACAGCCGATCCTAGATGGTGCGATTCTTGAAATCCACGGCGCACCTCGCTTTACTTTTCATAACTTGGCAATGATACTTAGATGCAGCAATTAGAATACCTTCAACTCTGTGGATACTTGACATCTAAGTGTTTTAATAAGAGCTGCCTTTCTGTCCACTTCAGCTTGCGGAAGTTAATTTGCTCTCGACGAGATAATCACGGAAGTATCGTACCTGAGTAGCTCGTTTGGACTTCTTTCTTTGCCGTATCCAGGTTAATTTCCAGGCTGTTTGTCCCTCGACATAGCCCTGATGGGTACCTAGGTAGTATTGTTGTACACTGTATAGCTAACTATAACTTCACGTATCCATTTACATGTCACAGAAAATAATGCATCCGTCTTCAAACGTGAAATGACTGAAAAAATTGGTTGGCCACGGGTAACAGTGGTCGACTCAGACTGATTGGTTCGGAGTATAGCCGAAATCCTGCATGCGAATATCTATGATACATGAATGAAACAGGGGTAAGCTTAACTAAGCTTAACATGAAAACACCTCATCAAGCTACGTGCCAGGATGCAAAAATAAGTGCAAGAAAATCGAATTGATAGGCCACCGCTAAAAATCTTAAAATGAGAGGGCCGATTATCAGATCTTTTTTATCACGGGTTTCAAAGCCAGGGCGGCGCCAAGTGGATCAAGTGAATGAATGCTTCGAACATAGTTAACCCTTGAGTGCTTCACCATTCATGAAATAGTACATCCTAGGCCCAACCCTTGTGCACCTAGGTATCGGACTAAGTGCAAATATAGATGCTGTTGGCAAACGGGTTATTCCGCTAAAATAAGTATGTATATTTCTGGAGATTTTTCGGCATATCGAAGCTCTCAACGTCTGAGCTATATATTGCTAGTTTCATTGATATAACTAACTATCAATAGGCCGAGAAAGCATATCAGCACGCTAGCAGACAGATCTGAAGGACCGGAGACAGCACAAAGTCTTAGGTATCTATACATGTAACAGGAGAGACATGGCCTTGTCCTGTGAGATTCGACTGTCCTGTTTGGCGGCCGCTTCAGATCAACATTTGCATGGCGCGCTGGTCCTAACAATAGCGACTGCATCAGTTTTACAGGTTGCATTATTCCTCCTGTGTCTCAACTTTTCTGCTTGTCGCAGTATGGTTTGAATCAGTGCATAGGCGAAGTAGGTGCCGGCACATCCGGAGAGTGTAGCTTACCTAGGCAAAGGCATCGAACATGCACATGGGAACAGCCGGCCCAAGATGTATAAATATCACGTCAAGTTCATCCCAAAACCTCTCGTTCTCTTCTCTCATCAACAACGACAACAACTCAGCTTCTTTTCAATCTTTTCAACCCGGATTTGACTACTGGCTAGTCTCCGACATTTTCACAATCTTTCACACTTTAACCAACAATCATTTCCAAAATTCTCATTCACTTTCAAAATAAATCGTCAAGAATCTTTGAAAACCGCCAAAAATGTATTCCAAAATCATTCTCTCTGCTTTGACCATGGTATCTCTCGTTGCCGCTCATGGCAAAGTCGCCGTTGTTACTGGCGATCTCGGTGGCAACGGCACTGCTCTGGGCATCAGAGGTGCAGTTGTCCCAGGAGCTGGCCCTAACTCTGTGACCGAAGTGGACACCACCGTTTTTTGGTCAAAGAACATCCGCACTGACGACGATCTCGGCTTTACCGATGAGGCTGGAAACAACAAGCTTACAGACCTCAGCAAAGCGATGGCTCAGGCTGGTAGTACTCTGCCTCAGGTCAGCAGTGGTGGCTCAGTTAATGGTACCTACCACATTGTCACCACCGACGGGGCTGGTCCTCTCGAGGCCCTCGTTGACGAGTCTGCCACCGGCAAGTGGTCTCAGGCCAAATCTGCTTCCGTCACTGTTCAACCCCCTGGCAACAATGGAAACATTGCCGCTCCCAAGCAGAACAACGAAAACAACAAGAAAGGCAATAACAAGCGTAGCCGTATTTACGGAAAGTTTGCTAAGCGCGCCGAGAATGTCAACGAGGATTATGTAAGTTGAATTTGAAAGTCTATTGTTTTTTATATTTGTTCCTTGAATCCCTAGCTAGATATACGAAGCTAATACACCTCATAGCCTTTCGCAGTCGAAATTCCTGCAGGAACCTCCTGTACCGGCACCATCAACGGTATCAGCAACCTCTGCCTGGTCAAGGTCTCTAACAATAACGGAAACGGTCCATTCGGCGGTGTCTTTGCTGTACAGATGCCCAGTTCTACTACTTCGGGCACCGCTAGCTCTTCCAGTGCTGCGGCAGCGGCAAAGCAACACCGCACTTTCTGAGCAGGCGTCCTGTAGCAATATCTTTTCAAGATCATTGAAAAAGATAACGAGGTTATGATAGTACGATGGAATTGCCTACATTCTGCCGGTCAATTTGTTGGTTATTCCAGTTGTGATTTTTAGGGGGTGCGGGGAGCGATATCTCATTTTGTGGACATATGTACCTAAACCTCTAGGAATAGTCGTCAATACACCTAGGTATACGTTCTACATTAAACCTCTTGCTACATTGTGCCGACCAAGTAATTACCAACGCTCACCTGAACGTCAGTGCCTGCAAGGATTCGCTTGACATTTAAACATACTCATTTCTATACTCGAAATCCAAATTATGCAAGACGGGTAAAGCAATCAATCTCTTTGCAACAGTCTTGATATTGATACGCTGTGATATAACTACACTAAAGTTACACACCTCATATTGTGGGCCAAAGCAAACGAACATTAACAAAGAGCAGAGTACGATGTCTACTAACATTGATTGTAGCAAACTGGTGCGGTGACCGTAGGTGGTGCTGAAGTAATGGTCACCAGAGGTGTGGTTACGGCTGGAGCTGAAGCAGCGCACACGCAATTCGAAGCAGAGGTCGCTGGTGGAGCGGTACAGTGCGCACTCGTCGACCAGGTGTAGCATGTTGTTGCAACAGTCTCTTGTAGCGTTTCAGCCTTGATGAGGACGGGAATCACCGCTCCAGTATTGAGGCTGAAGTCTCGGTGGCCTAAAACTCCTAGCATCGAACCAATCTGACCCGAGTGGCTCGTCACAGATACAAAGAGATTTTGGGTCTTGTCAGTTCCAAGCTCCCTAAACATTTCGTCAAGGACTTTTTTGGACCGAACAGCTTCTGCGTCATCAGTTTCCCCTGTCACTCCATTCCAGAGCTCGTCGGATTGAACAAAACCATCCTCAATAATCCAATCTGGAACCAAATTGTGAATATATGTTTCGTTATTGCGATTATCACATGTGTGGATACTTATGTTTTCGCGAAGCAGTTCCTTGATGGTGGGTTTGAATTCCGCACTGGATTCAGGGAGATCGAGTCCAGCAAAAGTATAGTTGGCAGTCTGGAGACAGCGGGTAAGTGGCGAAGTGTAATATGCATCCGGTGTATGAATGTTTTGCTCATTGATGAGTAGCTGCCAATAGTTCTGCGCTATTTCAGCTTGGGCGATCCCATTGGAAGTGAGAGCTGCATCGCGCCAGGTTGCAGTGCCATTGCCATCAATTTCAGCCCAGTAACACTTAACGATGTTGATAATGGTTGATTAGACGTGGTATCCATACACATTGAGGGAATATAATCTTACATTCCATGCGGGAGTGCCGTAATAGCTTTCCGCGGCATTGTGGTATCCTTCACCATGTCTGCCGAAGAAGAACACCTTGTATTGAACGTTGGGAGGGGCTTGCCAATTTAAACGAAGCACCTCTTCATAGAATCTTTGCCATTGAGACATATCTTCCGGGACGCAACTATCTTCTTCACCTGGATAAGTGCGATTGATGAGCCCAAAATTCTCTTGGTACTAGGTGACGGACGTTAGACAACAATATTCCCAAACGTAGTTATTTTGAATATTGAATACATACATAGACGAATGTCGAAGCATTTGTAGAGGCTTCATCTTGCAAAAAGTACCCCGTTACGGTAGTATAATTGATATACGAGGCACTAGAGAAGGCTGCGAGGCCGAAAAGGGTAGCGATTGGGGAAAGCTTCATGGCCAAGTATGTAAGAGATGCGAAAGTTTGCAGACAACCGGTCGATTCACGTCGCTTGAATCAAACCGTTAGAGTCATACTTGGCATTATTATTTATATTTTTCGAGGTCGTATTTGACGCTTGTTGACTATCTCTAGATGTTTCCCAATTGCCATCATGAGATCTTCCACGTGGTTGTTCAGACGCGTTTACAGGCAGAACGAAGACCACTAACATCAAATAGGCTTAACATTATGTATCTTGTTTTTCCTTCGCCGTCAGCGTACCTTCCCTGTGATTGGTCTATATACTTGGCTAACTAGTAGTGTCAAATACGTTATAAAATATGTTTTATGCTCATATGGCCATCAAAGGCTTACAGCCAGTTTAACTACAGTTACATATACGAAGATAAACAGAAGCAATTATTCGATCTGGGGTTGCTAGGACAGGCCGAGACTCACAGTGACGCCACGCTCCATCTAAATTTGGCCATTTATTGTTCTCGGAAAACATGACGACGCATGGTAGGCTTGCATCTTAAACTGGTCGATACACGTCGCTCCCTAAGCCGTGATGTAGGAACCATGACAGCGCCACGGATTACTCTATAGTAAGCACAGCAGCAGGGAATTGAATAAATATGAGACATTGCCCACACCTTCTACAATACTAGTGTCGTGGAGTAAGGTGCACAGTAACTAAATACCAGCGCAAAGCAGAACAAAATCCGCGTAACGAGTCGAGCGTAGCCCAAGCGAAAGGATCGACTGGCTTCCAAGGTTCCTAGAAGGTGACCTTGAGCAAGTAGCCGCTGGGGTTTGCACAGGCCGGTACATTTGATGAAGAGAGAGATATTCTGAGGCGGATATTAGAATATGAAAATTTATTGACATGGTTTTCTCAGCGGGTTCTTACATTATACTCAATACAACTTTCCCGTGATGGTGTAAGTATGTCGCCCGGAACTGAACTGGAAACCGACTAGAATCTTAGATTAGGACTATTAGCCCCAAATTTATAACAATTTTAATTCCATTGATTATACACAGAAAAAAATAATACGACTCGCAGAATGAATATTTCCCTTGAAATGAATATCCTCGATAGACATAGTGTTGGTCGTACTGGTAACAAATCTACGCTCCTGCATTGTTCGGCCGGCTAGTACCGGAACCGCAATCACAGCGTGGAGTCCTGTACGACTGTTTGTTGTTGGATGCTCTTTGACAGTAGGCACTCCCTTTCGAGAGAAACTTTGTCCAGCTGGTCGGCTGAGGATGGTCTGAAAACATATATCTTGGCTTCGATCCGCCGTTGTCCAAGCATGTACCACCTGGAGTAGGAATTGAGTTTGGTCAGTATGACGAATAAACCGTGGAATATTCTTTGACCTGGTTAAAACGGGGTTCGTCGTGTCATTTCATTGACAGGTGTGGGATTTGGTAAAACGACTCGTCCCATGCGGACTTTGCGTGCCATAAGAACTCTAGCCTTTAAGCATGGCGGTAATTCCTTCGTTTCTTGCGAGGTACAGGGACTGAGAGATTGTTGAAACTGCTGTCCGGACGGAAGGCTATACTCGCAAGTCGGGAAGCGAAGAAGGGCTGGTTCAACAATGTCGAAGCAGTGCTTGACAACGGTAAGAGCTAGATAATTGTGTGCTGAGTATTGAGACTTGGAGGGCACCGAAGGCAGGAGCAACTGGGGTATACATCACCTCTCACCGTCACCTGACTACGCAAGTAATCTCAGAGAATCCAGGAAACACCTCGCTCCTACATATATCTATTAAGAACAGGTTTCTGAAGGTAGGATAATGATTGATTGCTCAAATGCCATCTTCCGAAAAACAGAAGATGAATGGAAGCTAAGATAGACTAAGACGTTTCACCAGCACGTTGCTCCGCTCACTGAAAGGCGTTCCTGACTATGGCCTGTAAAGCCGTGTATCCCGACTCTACTTTCCACCATTGCCACTGGGTGGTGTGTATGTGGACTGGCCGCTGCCGTTGTTGTAGTACGTGCTGCCATTGGAGTTGCTGTAATAGTACGAGCCATTCCTATCCGCGCTCCAGTTAGCTGATAAACGCATTCCATCGACAAGGGTCGACTCCGTAGGAGAAGAGTCATTAGCTGCTTACGAGTTTGAATAATGGTACGAGTTGGAGTTCGCTGCACCGCTTCCGTAGTCGCGAGCACAGTAGTGGTTGCCCTGGAAGAGGAATCAAGATCAGCGACTGAAGTCCTGTCATAGTAGATGTTGGCTATTTATTTACCTGGCTGTTGGTGCCAGAGCTCTTGTAGGTGTAGTTGTCAGGCATACTGAGAGATTGGCTGTTTGCAGTTGTCTCTGAGAGGTTTGTATGGAAGAGGAGATGGTAACGGAGAGGTGGGAGAGATAGAGAAACTCAATGATAACGTGAGCGGGTTGCTTCTTCTTAAAGCGTTGCCTGTCGCTTTGTTTGGGCGTCTGACGCCGCCTGTCAATAGTACATCGCCAAGCCGTTGTCACCATTGGTTGATGTTGTGTTGGATTACGTGAGGTCCAAATCTCATATCCGAGGCGCTAGAGAGCAGCCAATCAGAGGCGTGCACGTACCTCAGCGCATGTTAGAAATAGGGGCTAGAAATATAGGGTCTTTGACCCTGCCCACCTCATGGACATAATCAACACAAGCAACAATTCACATGAAATGCACCCCATACTATTTTTCTATGCATCTACTTTGAGATTGTGCAGTGTATTATACCGAACTGCCCACCGGATTAGCAGAGCATTGACCCGAAAGACTCTGACTAATCCAACATGTTGATAGTCCAGGAGTAGACTAGCGCGTGCCCCATCTGCTCTTTGGGCCAATTGTAAAAGAGTGGAGCACGTCCACCGTTGAATTTGCGGCTTTTTATTGGTGAACCTTGTCCCATCTCACCCCACTTTTCCGTAACCGCCCGGCTGGGCCGGCTCCCTCTACTATGTACGTATTAAGGTCAATTCGACTGACTTCATCAACCTTCAACATACTATAAAGGCAAGGCCTCTCAGCTCCAGAATAGTACAAAATGATTCCGCTTACGGACATTTATTGATTATTCAGGGAAGCTACGACGTGGAAAAGATATACCTATCGTGATGTCGATAATTCTCAAGAGTACCTATCCATTGGACCAATATGAACAGTGTCGAGCAACGAACTGTACTTCGAATACAACTTTTCTCAGCTGTTTCACATTTAGAAACGGTCTTTAAGAGGAATTTAATTTGCAACCTTTTACATTTATCGAGATATAACTAACGATGCCAACTAAACTTGATTTTTGTTGTCCATTTTGTATAGTTACGAAACAACATAGCTAAAAACTTTAACGACACGAATATCACATGAGCGGAGCCACGAAGTTACTCAATCGATTCATTATTAGTCCAAGTAGGTTTGTTGCCCTTTCTGTGCCGTTTCTAGGCAAAAATTTTTTCTTTAGGCCAAACTGTCACTAAGAGAGCCTGGGGAACAGTTTGAGGGCATTGCCGCGGTTTATCTTCTCTTCATCTTGCTTCAATAGCCCAGCCTCATCCATCTCTTTGCTAAAATTCCTGACCGTAGCGTCAGGTGCATATGGGAAATCGCTTCCAAACAGAATATGATCCCTAGGAGCGAACTTCTGTAGGAGAGGCAAGGCGAAAGAGGAATCCGTCAGCGCCAAGTCGAAATAGAACATACGCGCATTCTCTAGAAAGTGTTCTGGCGTCATATTGGAAACTCCGAGATCTTTCAACATGCTCGCCGGACGCCTGGCCAAGTAAGGGAGGTTGCCGCCACCGTGAGACAAGATGATCTTACAATTACTGTACTTGCGAACAGTATCGGTAGTAATGAGGTCCACAGCTGTGCGGGTCGTCTCATGCGGATAGTCAATCATAGGCGGGGGAAGCATCTTGTTAACGAGGTTGGCATCCACGGGATGAGTAGGGTGAACAAATACCACCGCTGCACGTCGATCCAGTTCTTCCCAAATAGGCCTGATGTCGGGATGGCCCAGATAATAGTTCGCGTTACCATAGCGAGTGAGCAAAGTTACACCATCTGCCTGCAGCTCGTCAAAAGCATATCGAATTTCCTCTAGAGCTGCGTTGATATCCAGAATATCTGGTAGCGCAGCGAAGAAGCCGTAATTCTTAGGGTACTTCTCCCTCAGAGCTTGTCCAAACTCATTACACCTTCTAGCAAGACCGGCAGATTCGACGTCTTTGAGAATATCCACTCCGGGAGCAGGAACTGATAAAATTGCCGATTCAATGCCACAGTCGAGGCAAATCTTTTGATCAACGTCAAGGGACCATGCGGGCGTCGGCCATCCGGAATGATCACCACCGGTTTTTGCAAGGGCTCAAAAAAGAATATCTTAGCTTCATGGAGGTATATATCTTCAGATATCGAATGGTAACGCACCTTGCAAATATGCAGGGGGTATATAATGGTGATGAACATCAACCCGTCGCGTCATTGCTATTCATTCCTGTTCCATGAACGGCTTCTGGTTAACGGGAACCCTAGTTCTTGGGAGTAAAAAGCAGATCTTCTTTTGTGGTGCTTTCTGTCTCTTACCCTGGGAGTAATGGGATGGGTTCTATGTACGTTACTGCTCGGCACGGATTGAGTTTGGAGTATGTATTATATGTCTATTGCACCCCCAAATCATAGCACTGAACAAAATGCAGCATTGGTACCTAAGAGGTCATGGGATTAGGTACATTTTTACTCCGGACGGACCAAGTTGAATATAATTTAGTTCTAAAAAAGAATATGCTTTACATAACTGACAAAAGCGCAGCATTCCGGAATAGGTATCCGGCGTCTAATCACAAAAGAGCATTACGTCTCGAGCCATACAGATTAACTTACGGTAACCTTTCCCGCCAAGGCGTATTAATTGATCACAGTAGAACGCATTTTACAATATATTGAATTATATTGTGCCCAATTCCTCCTCAGACAATGCGGGAGTAATACTGGTTGGGTGATTGGCCTGAGTTGGCGATATAAGCTATTGAACTAGCTACAGGCCTCCTTTAATGGGTAGGCCATTTTCCTCTGGTAACTGTTTATACGACGATCCCAACTTTTCTTTATTTTAGCACCTCCTAGATCCCTAACCTCCTTATCGACTAGTCTTGCGTTGTTGTTAAGTCATCTAGCTACTTGCAAGGTAAGAGACCTGTAAACCAGGCAAGGGAAAAAAGCTAAGTCAAATTGTATGAAGACAAATGCTTGGAGATCCATCTACCATTTCCCAGGGGTTATGCAACATGAGTAAGCCAGGGATTCAAGAGGGCTTCTCGAGGATGGATTCCGTTGGCTGCGCCATCCGACTGAACCCTGATGATCGTCTACCTCTGCATGCGGTTATAAATTACGAGCACGTCTCATTGTATTGCTGACGAATCTCTAATAATCTCCAAGGACTTCTGTATATGCTATTGGATAGACTATACAACAAAACGAGCAACGGAAATAGATCTTATAGCGTATGAGTGGATTTATGCCAACACCGCGCTGATGGTCATACATCAAAAAGCTACGGTGGCCCGAGTCCTAGCAGCGGTCTTTGTTAATTTTAAGGAACCCTTGCCCTTCTTTAACAGCAGTTCTAACTCTATGGGCTAAATTCATAGAAAGGTATTCGACGCTGTTTTCTAGTGTTGATACAGACTAGCTTTTCCTGCTTGTCCACCGAAGAAGAGGTTGGCTGCTAGCTTCCTCTTAACCAAATCTCGGTTCAAGAGCAAAAGCCGTTCATTGAAAACCGGACTGAAAGTAAGTAGCTCCAGGATGTTGATACGCCGCCTCTGATTCCCTAGGATTTCAATGTGAAGAGTACCTTATGTCCGAGAAGAGAATCAGATCATCTTCTATTACATATTAGTCCAATTGAGTGTCAAATTGCAATCATTGCGTCTGCATTTAAGTATCCTAACAGGACGCATGGCTCCGCGGCAGTTCCAAATGGGCGGAAGGAGTTGCTCTTCTGTTATCAGACATACGGTGTAAGGATGAAGGCACTAGCTAATTGGAATTTGCGTCCTGCAAACTCACTTGACGCAGTCTGATTGCAACTCTTTCACTACAGAGTACCATAATGTAGCATGGACAGATAGCGCAAGTAGCCCGCCAAGAGCTAACTATTTGAGATTTCTATTTACTAGACCAGACTTGAGCTACAAAGACCTCCTCTATTCCCTCCAATGACAAACAAGTAGTAGTGGCTGCCCATGGATATGGGTATCTCGACTATTCGAAATCTTAAACGATGGCTTACAAGCTCCCTGCATACAACTCAGTTTAAGTTGGATTCAGAATGATAAGCAAGATATTGCGAGAGATACCCCCCGCGCAGCCTATGATGAATAGATACAGACCGCTGAATAACTCAAGTCTCGTGGAAAACTATACATAGTAGTAGTAAAAGTGGAGATTCTGTGGCCATTCAATGCTGGACAGCATGTCGGGAATAAGTACTACACGAGTATTATTGTAATTTCGTTTGACATGCTGTAGAGGTTGTCTAAATATTTAAAAGCTACCGATGTCATAACATGTAGTTTTACTTATCCTATAAAATGATTCTAATTCACAAGTGCCTTAGGTCCTAGGCAGCCCTTCCTTCAAGTCCAGTATAACTTCCTGGTGCACAAATAGGAGGCACTCAGGAACTCCACTTTTCACACGGTTTATATCAAACTACATCGCAGTTTTCCTCGATGTTTAAATCGGCGACATCTGTAGAAAAGCACTCAGATGACCTCATATCAATGGCTGTCAATTAGCAACTAAAATAAGGTCATCTAGCACGGCGTTGTTCAAACCTGGTTCTGAATCCAACATGGAGATAAATAGCAGGCCATTAATCACTCCAAATATATTATGGGAGGTCATGGAAAGTCCTTGGATGAGCATCGATTTCCGCCAATGTAAATAATACTAAGCTTTCATGCATATGCCACGGTTGCGTTGGTTAGTACGATATCATGTTGCTGAATCTGGTTTCGCCAGGGGTACACTGCAGGATTGTTTGGAACTGTTGGTCTTATTTTTATTTCTTCCGAGGTAACTGAGTCTATGTAATGGATGGTTTTCCTGAGGGTGTCAAATTCCGATGTCCACGATAGGATATGTAATCATGGACGTGGGATCTATCAATTCGCCAGGCACCCTAACCGGCCCCTTCTTAGTCATACGGGGCCACGTTAATAACGCGGCCCCGACAGCTCAACGGCCAGGCGGCCTC
>JAMAFX010000401.1:0-14975 GCA_023625875.1 Trichocomaceae sp. PYS4502 | reverse complement strand
GTCGTGAAGTCTTCGTGATTTTTGAGGTAAATTCGTGTATGAGGTGGGGCCGTGTATCAGGCGGTGAAGTACGGTATATCAAAATGGGCCGTAGCAGGGTAGTTAGGGCCAATCTTTCAATGCCCTAACCGCTTAGTAATTCAACAAAGCTATACCGTAATTGGTTAGCGTCAATAGGAGGCTATTATCACGTGACCGTAACCCGGCCGACCTTCTTTCCTCAACTTGTTGCACGGTCAAACCCGGTCAACTGCAATCAATATCCCTTCGTAACCTCGTTCTCTCCCACTTGTGTAAATTTCTGTCTTTTTTCTTTTCGCTCATTATTTCCAACTTTACGGCTTCACATCTCCTCTTTTTTTTTTCTTCTCTTTATTTGCCCTCTTTTCCTCGTTCTCAGCGGTTGTCATTGCCAGTTTCTTTTGTTCTGTCTCTTCGTTCGAAACCACAACCATAAATACATTTCAGAGTCAGAAATGGCTGCTCAGGCTGTGCGCCAATGGGGCGTGACACCTCCAATTTCGATGAGTCTTCCGACTCCTGAAGAGCTTGTTGCCAACGATGACTTGATCGCCGAGTTGAAGGCTCAAAATAACTTCGAAGCCCCTGCCGAGACGGAGCGCCGACAGCAAACCCTTCAACTCCTCCAACGAGTGGTTATAGAATTCGTCAAGGTAGTTGGTCGAAAAAAGGGCCTATCGCCGGCAGCAGTCGAGGCGTCTGGCGGGAAGATATTCACATACGGTAGCTATCGTTTGGGTGTCTACGGCCCTGGTGCGTGTGACAACTATCCTTAGATTTAGATAATTGAAAGAATAGTCGATACAGAATCTAACTAAAGCAGGGTCTGATATTGACACGTTGATTGTCGCTCCAAAGCACGTCCTTATTGACGATTTCTTTTCTGACTTCCCCCCGATCCTCGAACGCATGTCCCCTGCAGGCGCAATCGAAAAAATGACTCCGGTCCCTGACGCGTTCGTACCTATTATCAAATTAGAATTCTCCGGGATCAGTCTCGATCTTATTTTCGCACGCTTGATAATACCATCTATTCCCCTCAATCTTGATCTTAAAAATAATGACTATTTGCGAGGTTTGGATGATAAAGAAGTTCGTTCGCTCAATGGTACTCGTGTGACCGACCAG
Organism: Trichocomaceae sp. PYS4502; assembly: GCA_023625875.1. Classification (NCBI taxonomy): domain Eukaryota; kingdom Fungi; phylum Ascomycota; class Eurotiomycetes; order Eurotiales; family Trichocomaceae; species Trichocomaceae sp. PYS4502. The sequence continues at coordinate 13,826 of JAMAFX010000401.1, read as the reverse complement.
ATTCTGGAACTTGTACCCCAGCAAAAGACATTCCGGCTTGCTCTGAGGGCTATCAAACTTTGGGCTCAGCGTACGTATCAAAGCTCTAAGTCGATATTTCATGAGACTGATAATGCCATGGGGTTCCAGGTCGTGCCATCTATTCGAACATTGTTGGGTTCCCTGGAGGTGTCGCGTGGGCGATGTTGGTTGCACGTGTGTGTCAGCTCTATCCTCAAGCAACAGGTTCCGTTATAGTTGGCAAGTTTTTCCGGATCATGACCAAATGGGCCTGGCCCCAGCCAGTGCTACTAAAGCCAATTGAAGATGGACCTTTGCAAATCAAAGTGTGGAATCCAAAGGTCGGTGTTGCCGTGTGCTTCTTTACTAGCGACTTCTAAAATACGGACAACTAAGCTTTGGATTTTATGTCGAATAGATTTATCACGGTGACCGGTTCCATTTGATGCCCATCATTACCCCCGCTTATCCATCCATGTGCGCTACGCACAACATTTCCATGTCGACGAAAGCGGTTATCTTGCGTGAAATGCAACGCGGAGGGGACATTGTTGATAAGATTTTCAGCAAGCAACTCAACTGGAACGACCTCTTCGCCCGGCATACATTTTTCTCCAAGGACTATAAGTACTACCTTCAAATCACTGCTTCAAGCAAAACAAAAGACGCACAATCTATTTGGTCAGGGCTTGTAGAGTCTAAACTTAGACATTTGGTTGGCGCTTTGGACAGGAAAAACATCATTGCCGTTGCGCATCCCTTTCCCAAAGGCTTTGAAAGAATACATGTGGTAAAAGATGACACGGAAGCAGAGCAAGTCAAAAACGGGTCTACCAAATTTCAAGCTCAAGGTACAAAAACGGAAACGACAGATGTGACCAATGACCCGGGGCACAATGCAGCTGCTGAAAGCGGTGCTCTGGATGCCAAGGTTCCTGAAGTCGAGTCTAACGGAGCAGGAGACAGTCGCACGCTTTACACTACTACCTACTATATTGGCCTGGAGCTGAAGCCACTTGAACCGGGAAGTTCACGATCTCTGGATATTTCAGTTGATGCCAACATCTTCAAGTCGACATGCACTTCATGGCAAGGGTTCCAGGAGGGTATCAATGACCTGAGCATTACCCATGTCAGGAGGTATTTAAAGATCCAAGTTCATTGATTCAAGTGATTAGCACCTCTGACTGACTACACACAAGTTTCGACTTGCCTGACGATGTCTTCGAAACTGGGGAGACGCGACCTGTCCGACCGAAGAAGAAGGTTGCGAAGCCAACACCTGCGGCGGCTCCTCAGAAGCGAGGCATTGACACTGTAGACGTAAGTGGCATGGAGCCGGACGACTAAAGCGCTGCTTTGCCAATTCATTTGGCCCTCCGCTTTCACCATTTGATGAAAGAGCTATTCACTGATTATTTTTTTAGGGCGCCATACAATCGGAAGCGAAGCGACAAGTATCGTCGAACGGATTCAGCCATGCAGCCACTCCTGCTTGATCGAAATGATAGACCTTCATGTTATCCTTGCATGTTAAACAAGGCATGAAGGAGCTTACTCAAGATACGCGACTCTCAACCCGCTCGGGACGATTCTCTTCTGGATCGTAGTTCGCGTCGATGATGCTGCACTCTTGTGGCCAGTTGATTATTTAGCATAGGCACGCCCGATTCCCTTGATTCGCTACATGGTCGCTTACTTTTATAGTAACTCCAGTAGTCTGCCTGCCTATTCGTTTGAAATCTCTTCCTAGTGAAGCGATTGACTCAATTGCTAGGTTTGTGATTATTTCCTTGCTGAATTTGCTCATCCCAGATCTTCCTGCTGCAAAAGAAAGAAAACAGCTTCGACAGACATGTCGACAATATTTTGTCTATCCATGACAATATCTAGCAGCCAAATTGTCTACGTCGGCCATATGAAGCGAAAAAAAAAAAGAAGAAACATGAGAAAAAGCAAGAGCTTTGATTTTTTATGCAAGGAATGTGGAAGGCAACTAGCACAAGATGCGAAAACGACTTGTTTTCTATCTATCTGATCTGAAACCATGTCAAATAGATTAGGTCGTATTTTAGATAGATACAATAATGAAATCCTAGTCGTAGGTATTTCTTCATTTTCTGTCCATCAAGATGTAGACTCGTAACCACATGTAGCAAATCGGGCACTTTCGAAGTTTTCTCCTTTTTCGTATTTAATCATTCATATAAGGAAAAATCACACGGCCATATATGACATAAAAGGTATCCCAAATGACTAACATAACTCCCGCCTGTTGCCATGCTTGCTCAAGGCACTATCATTCATGACCGCTAACATTTGAAAGCTGCAGATGCATGGACAGACCAGGTTGCGGGAAAAGAAAAGAGGACCACTTGGGGCAGAACTCCATTCCACCGAATCAATCAGTTAAAAACATATTAACTCCAGAAGATATGTACGCCCCTTCCCCTTGTCCAGAAAGATCCGCTTGTTCGCACCGAGAATATGAGAAACCAAATCAAAAGAAGCAAAAATGAATCGTAGTATCGGTCTGTCTTCGTCGTTATCGTCGTCTGATTTTAGATGAAGTAGAAATAATAAAAATAGATAGGAAGGGAAAAAGCAGGGTATTCTTTATTGATCATTGTTTATCACTGTCGTTCTTGATGGTGATCGCCCCCCGGTGGACTGAGCAACGAAGGCCCAAAACTGCCATTAGGCAGATCTCCAAAATAATTGATCACGTCTGGAGGCAAGTACTCTAGATAAGGATTGAAGTCATTGGAGAATGTGAATGGGAACTCTGCTTGGTTATGGAATGCGGCCATGTCGATATCTTGGCTCTCGATCAGCATATCCGAGATTTGCGAAGCAAATTGCGGATTGAGCAGCGCGGAGTATTGGAGGTTATTTGGCATTGGTTGGGAAGAAGAGTTGTTAGTTGCCGATTCAAATCCATATGGTGATGCCATTTGTGAAGGTGTAAGAGGTGGCCCGTACATGACATGGGAGGGACCTGTGTCTGAGTTTGGGTATAGGTTGGGAGTCATAATGTGATTGCTGTTGCTGGCATGGTTGTTGCTGGGACTGGCAAACTTTGCGACCCTAGAACTACCAAGATTCGCAGTGTTGGGAGTCGCGCCTGATGGATATGTTGGCATGGATTGCGTAAAGGGCTGTCCCGACGTATGCGCATCGACTGCTGCAAGTTCCACTTTACTTGGTATTTGAGATTCCGAGCCTTCGCCCATCTGCGGCGCCGGTAGTTGATATAATAAACTAAGGTTTGGCTGTGAGGAATTAATCTCGCCCGTGAGCGCCCACCCAATAGCTGCACAGTGTTATTGGTCAGTGTCTGTATGGTCCAACGATGATTCTCTTTATATGCTTACCTTGACTAGGATCAATCCTCGGGGATCCTGCTTCCCAATGTCCACTCGTATGCAAGTAGTTGCTGGCATTTTCTACTTCTTTGGCGACGGAGTCTCCAGCCGCTGATTGAATCGAAGGCTGCCAATTCGGTGACGGCACTGACTGCGCATAGGTGGGAAACTCCGCTGTACTCTCCATTTCTTCGGTGGTGTATAGGAGCGGATCACCAATACCCTTTGCTTTCTGATCAAGAACCGTGAGTATGTACTTTGCGCCTTCCCAGTATGTCTGTAAAGTTCGAAGAGCACGATAGCACCGTTGATAGTTTTCCTTTGCAGCGGAAGCAAGAAGGCTATGTTTTGCGTTTGTTTTACGTTCACTGCCGCTGGAGGACTCCATGTTCCGAATGGCAAATGGATTCGACTGGTCTGTTACCAGGACAGGCGGAGATCCAGATCGCGAGGAAGGCGACGAATAGTAAGCACTTTCCATTAAAAATGCACATGCTGCAATGTACATGGGCTGACTGGTAAAGGGGTTACCGATGAAGCTCTTTGCATCGATCAGTTCAGAAAAGGACAAGATATCAGCAATCGTCTTGGCCGAAGACATAGACAGCTCTCTACTGTTTGGGTACAATTGCTGGATTCGACCGCCAAATGAGTTGAGGAGAGTCGGCTGATGCAAGAGGACTATCAATGTATGAAACCAAAAATGTAAGAGGATAAAATTAGTCCCTTCTTGAGCCTTGACGTAGGTTTGGAAATTCAGCGTGTTGAAATGCAACTTTGGGGAAAGACGTTGGTAGATGCTCGTAAGATCGCTCTCCATTCCAGCCAACCGCTTAAGCGTCTCTGCATCGATATGGTTGTCTTCGTGAATTGCATTTATTAAGTCTGTAACGCGGCCGTACAGATGAATTATTCGAATAAGAGGCGGGAACGGCGCTGGCCAACTGTTTGGGAGAATGGACTCTGACTGTAGAGGAAAGCAGAGCTCAATGTCTTCATCTCGTAATGTGACTGGTCTCCCAGTCCCAGAGGAAATGACACGATCAAGAAAGAAAATACTCCAGAATGTGTCAACCTGTTCCCGTTCCATCGCTCGTTGCTCATCGTCTCTCTTGTCACCACTTCCACGCATTTTCGGTGATATCTGAGGACTTTCAGATTGCTCCACACTTAATTTACCTGCCTGCCCCGTGATGATGGACTTTGGCCTCAGACCAGTGCGCCCATATGGATGCTTGAGTTCCTGCATCTTTTGCATGCCAAGATCTTGCGCCATGCGAATAGCTATTCCTAAATACATCCAGAGGCCGCTATCATGATTGGACCCAAATTCCTCGTAAGCCAGTAACAAACAAGCTTGAACAACAGACAACGTTGGACACGACAGCGCATTAACCACTGCCGTCATGGCCCGTTGAGCAAATGGTTGGCCATGATCTGACCTTTTAGCATTAGGCTGTAAATATTCACCATCGATAGAACGAGTTTGAGGGGGGCTCAGTAATGGATGCGGAGAGAACCTGGCGGCCAAGGCACAAACGGCATCTACTAGTATCGTATCGACCTTCTTCTCTCTCAAATCATTCATGAACCGGTTACGCTGTAGGAATGGAAAGCTACAGCCGAGGTGGGCAAAGAATAGATCACATAAATGCGTGACCAGGTTGCTCGGCGGCAAACTGTCTTCTCGATCATAGAAGGGAATGCTATTTGACTCGCCTTCCGTGAGTGTAGCAACAAATGAGGATCTTGGGATGTCAACTGGAGGGCTTTTAATCGACGGTATTGATCCTATCAGAACCCGAATTAATATTCCCGCGCAGCAAACAACATTTCTTCCAACGACAATAAGCAACTCACCAGATGACTGTGAAAGATTCCCTTTTCTCCCATCCCGCACACGCACAACCTATTAAGGACGTAAGCATCTGCATGTAAATTCGTACCAATTTATGGCCCGTCCTACCCACCATTTGCTTGAATCCAGGGACAATAGCCGTGGGGCCAAAATATCTAAAATATGGAACATGAGTCCGATGGCTCGAGCTAAGAGAAGTGCGGCCTAGGGTTCCAGTGTGATTAGTTAGCATACAACTAGCTACATGCTACATTTCACAGAATATGTCTTATGATTACACGGAACATTATAAAGGGGGCGTACTGCTCTCGGGACTGGCCCCAGGGCCAAGCTTTTCGGGCTCCTTTGCCGCCTTGGAGAGACTATCTTTCGTCAAAGGAAGGGGCACTTCCAGTTTGAACGCCTTCTGTGGGGACTTGGAAGTATCGAGCGCAGCTGTAGACACTCGCGGGGCGGTCGGAGATAGAGGAACAGCGGGCTCCTCATCCTCGTCCTCAGCATACGTCGTGTGTTCATTTTTTATATTGGTTTGGATAGTCGCTTTCTCGGGCTTCTCGGGGTCATTATAGCCTAGACACTTGTGGCCGTAATCACTGCAAGTCTTACAGACTGCTATGCGGTCAGAGACGCGTCCACACGAACTAATAGTTTAACATGTCATGGGGTAGTATTCCACGAACCGGGTTGTTCACCAGAGCATCGGATTTTCCGTTTGCGACAAGTGCGGCATCTGTTTGAGACAGTTAGAAAGACGAATTAGAACAAACCATAAACACGAAATGGAGGAAAATAGATTGCAAAAAAAATCAGAAAAGGGTGAGAGAAACATACGCGGCAGTAACTCGTCGGCGCTTGGTCTGCGGCTGACCATCTGACGAAACAAAGCGGATTTGACGTGGTTGCTGAGGCGTGTTTGCGTTTGTGCTCTTGCTGATGCTGGCGGGAGCCTGAATATTGCTAGCGCCTACATTCTTCTTGGGAGAAGGATTGCTCATGGCGAGCGAGGCGCTGGGTGGATTGGAAGACAGCTAGAGCGTACAGCATCTGCCTCGATCCGCTGTATGCTATGTATGGATATGCGGGTTCGGGTAAGTATACAGCGGGGGAAAAGAAGGAATTGACAGTTGGAGTATGCCCGAGAATTGTAGTAGGACAAGTCAGCTATAGCGCGACTGATGCGAGAGGGAATCTCTTCAAGAAATGCAAATTAATCTCCATGGGCGTACGTCTGTCGTCCAGTTCATATTCCGCTTATGTAACAACTGCGCGGCCGTCGCGATGGTTGCGCTGTTGTTTCCGACTTGTGTTGTCTTCTTTAAGTCGACTCGAGGGAGGAGCAGTCGGCAGAGAAAGAATCATTTAGTTATGAAGGCAGGCTGCTATGTCCGGGCAGCGAACGATGCAATTGTTGGATCTCAGTTGCGTCTCCGCGTTGTTGCAGTTAGAGTTGGAGTCGGAGTCACTCAGTCAGGGCGGCAATTTTCTGCTGGTCACTTGACCGCATCGTGGCTCAGCTAGTAACGAACATTTCAACATAGTTAATATACAGATACACGCGCTGTAGCTTGTTATTTTGATTGATCGCGTGGCTGGCTTAATGTATTACGATGAATTCATCGAGTTTCGCATAATCAACCTCTGGTTAACAATAGGGTTAGGGTTAGGGTTGTATGCTTCAGGAAATTATTTTGATTGTTTTAATTCCTCCGTATAATACATGCCATTCCCTACAGAAATCGCTCTTTCATCCATGCAGTGTACATCTTTTCGGACTGACACGGTCTTCGCAATCTCAACAGCTTGTTTATCGCCATCTGTTCATGGCATTCTCCCTGCAGCCGGTGAACCGTGGTGCGTGTGGGATTGGCTGCCTATACAGTTTATTAATTTATTGAAAGGGCAAAGAAAATAATACTACACTCACCTTAATAGTCTGGCAAAGAATTGCCGTGTCATCTCGGAGTATCTCGTCTTCGCCATACAATACCAGCATTTCATCGACCTTCATATCCCTCCACCAGCCCTCTGGAGCTATCAGAGGGGTATTCCACGGATCAGGGGCCCGGCCACCAAGATAATTGCGTCCCCAATATGCTATTGATGAGGGCACGAGAATGTCCTTATCAGCATTGACTTTCATTGAAGCCGCGGATACGTCCATGGTACACCAGGGCGAGATTACAACAGCTGCCGCTAGTTGCTCATTATTTTTCAAATTGACAGGTGGAAGATCCGGGTTGGGATGCGAAATATGCAGTAGCAGACCAAGCAGAAGATTGCTACCGGCAGAATTTCCGATTAGAGTAATGCTAGAAGGCGGGAAGTTCTCCTTGTTGAGGACGTGGTCTAGTAATGAAATAGCCTGACGGAGCTGAGTAGGATATGGATTCGCATTTTCTGATGCGAGGCCTGTACAATACGTAAGCAGGCATCTAATCTGTAACAATGACACTCCAGGGACTCGACACACTATAAGCTAGGAAGTAGACAATCACGCCCTCTCCCCATCGAGGCTTTTCTTCAAACCCGTATATGAGATGGAGATGCTCCGGCAAGACGGGAGCAGCGTAACCACCGCCATGAAGATACACGATGACTTTCTTGGCTTTTCTTTTTGCGTCTTCTGTCTCCTTTATTCTGCAACTGTCGTTCCAAAATGGAATATAATCACTGCGCAGTTCATTGGGGGATGACGATCCACCGAGCAAATGTGCAACGGTTCCATCTGGAAGCGTTACTTTTGCGTGGGGCAGCTTGTATCTTCGCGCAAACATCTGACATGTAGTCGATGATGAATGCAAAACTGACTGTGTTTCAACTGCGGTAAGACCGGACTGGAAGTCTTTCATGCCCTGATACGCGATATAGGAATGGAATGATCCCCCTTTCTCTTCCGAGCTGGCCCCATGCATTAATGTGTTGTTTATGAAGTAGCAAATAGACTTGAATATGAGGCCAGTGACTAAATTTCATTGAGGTACGCAGGCATTAGGCACTAGAATCTGCATCAAATGGAATTTGAGGGCAGTTGCGTTCATTTTGAGAGAATGCCGGTTTGACTTACTCTCAGGTTCCAGGGAGTAAACATACATATTTTTCCGATTTTGGCAAGGAGGACGATCCATTCCCGCATGGTCAGCGAGGGAGAAGACGGCCCTGGTGCTCTAGCCATGGTGCCACGAATTGAGTCAGTTGCACTGGCAGACTGGAGTATATGCAATTGCTATTGAGCATGTTGAGAATGAAATCCTTTCCGGTGCGGTAATTACAATACGAATACTTGCATAATATTACGGCGTTTTGCGCAGCGGGTCCGACTCGGGCGGGAAATACCGAATACGGTACGGTACTAACCGTACGCGTATTAGTCTAGATTCACTTTTTGGCATCTACTATGTAAGTTCTGACATAGATTAAAATCCTCACGGATGCTACGTAGTACGTACTACGTAGTCAAGATTCAACATACAGTTACTACTAACTAACGCTAAGTTAATACTGGATGCCTTGCAAATCCATCTTCACTTGCGAGCTTTGAATCCTCGCCGACATGCATCAGTTCTCGGGCACCAAGCACGAAGCATGAAATACGTACAGTAAGCATTTCCGGACGCCGTTAAAATAACTTAATAATCCACACTATACCTAACTAATCATGTAACCCATGCATCTACGGAGTAGTTACTACGTATATCTTCTTAGTCCTACAACAAGGTTTCGCAAATAGTTTCGTGTGGGTCGCGCTCAGTCCTTAGCTACGTATACGACTATACGTACTGCTCTTTACACCGAGTACCTATCAGTCTCGACTCTCTGCAATTGGCTCGCTTCCTGCCCTTTAAGATTTACTAGCAGAGGTCTCTCGTCTTTTACATCCTGAAATTATGCCGTACATAAAGCTAGGTAGTAGGTGCGAGAAATAGATTGCAACGAACTTAGTTCTAGAACCCCCTGTCAGTGCTGTCACCGACGACGTACTGCACCGCACTTCCGGGCCCGATGTGAATAGTAATTTACTATATACCTAGGTAGTATGCCAAAAGACCCTCAACTTCACACGCACACAAGGAAGAAAAGTAAGAGAGAAAAATAAAAACCACAAAGGCGGATCCCAGAACAAGGAATAATCATGGCAGACGATGCGGAGGAACAACCTTTTCAAATGCCGCCCCTCGTTATAGAGGACTATAACTGGAAGCCCTCAAAAACAGACGCTGCCATTCTTCAACGTCGCGCCAATGGTGCCGAGGCCATCGTTGGAGACAAACAGCTTAATTGTGCGGGTTCCCTCGATCTATACTTAATTTCGGGTGTCCGGTTTGCCGATGCTTCGTTGACGCTATCCCAATTGAAAGCCAAGCTTGAGCGTGTGCTCGTCAAGCTGCGATTTGAGCATCCGGAGATTGGCCAGACGGTCTTGTGGGAAGAAGACCATGTTCTTCCTTTAATCCAGTACAAGCCGCTCAAGAACAATGAAGAAGCCCTTGCCTGGGCTCGGCAGATTGTTCGCGTCCGAGCCAGTTCACAGACGGGCCTAGATATTCGCAATGAACATGAGACTAGACGACAGCAGGAGGGTGGCATTCATCCTGCCTTACCTGTAGATATTGACGCTGTCGCCCCCGTATCTGGACTGGATGCAGCACTGGGATTGGTAGATGTGGAATTTGTGTTTCACGCAAATCATCTATACGTCGATGGCATCAGCAAACGCATACTGGTGAACGACGTCTTCCGTTATTTGGGCAATGAAATTTCCGCTTGTTCGACTGGAGAATTGCCCGATTTTAAATGGGGAGAAGAGGTCCAAAATCTAGGTGCCCCTGCCTTGACTCTGTTGAAAGCTGGCGTCGAATTGTCTGGACCTAGCTTCGACGAACCTATGAGGAGACAAGTTGGAAATGCCTTAAAAGGAATGGTAAATTAACCTTCAAACCATCTCTCCTCATTTTTACCAGATGTATATTGTAGTCAAAACTAACATTGCAAAGCAAAATTATGGCCTTAAAGCTAAGGAAGACCACGGACTTCCACGAACCATCTTCCACACTTTCACTAAAGAAGAAAGCGACGCTATTTACAACGCCGTTAAGTCCAAGCTTGGCCCTTCAGCCTCACCAACTCATCTAGGCCATGCGGCCGTCTTCATGTCTCTGCTCAAGACTTGTCCGCCTTCTGCCGACATCCCGGACACCCAGGCCTATGTGTCACAGTCCCCCGTGAACGGTCGACGGTTTTTGGAAGACCCTGAAAAGCATGCAAATACATATTACCCAGTGACTCAGAGTGCCTGTCCGGTTGTGTACGAAAATATCAAGCAATACAATGTTGCCAATGCGTCCAGGGAAACGTGGGATGAGTGGTTGCTCACAGCGACCAAAATCGCCAAACATCATTATGATGAACGCCTCGCAAACCCTGCGGCGTTGCCTATAACAATTAGTTTTCAAAATCTGATCGGATTCTTGCAAGCTTCGTGAGTGTGTTACAATTGACTTCAGTTATCTGCTGATTGTACTAACAACTGACAAAAATAAAAGGGGGACTCTGCCTCCAACCTCAATGACCGCTCCAGTATGACTCCTTTCTTTAGTTTCAATGTTTTAACTTGGAAGACAGCTGCTAACTCCATAGGATAGATGTTCACAAGTGATGGTATCAACGAGACTTATATCCAGCAAGAAATCATTGACAAGGCAGGGAACACCGTGATTACAGTCAATACAGTGCGCTTCTTTCTGAGCCAGCACATGACATTCATGTAAGCCCTTATCTTTTCCCTTGCTACTCCGTATAAATTGCTGACAATCCGTTGCAGGTCAATTCGACTTGATAGCTGGAGAGGTCGTTCGGCGCTTTCGCTCAGCTACAATGATGGGATGTACACGGACGAAGAAGCATCCGAGTTCCTTGAGAAAATAGTCTCGTTTATGCTGCAATTCACGCAGTAAACTGGACTTATATGTATATAGCAGTATATAGCTAGATGATTCATGAATAAATAGACTAGTTCATTCACTACCGTGTCAGTTGGTTAAAGTCTATTTATCTAGGCCATTCCTGTTCCAAGGTTATATGCAAAGACGAGCCGAAAAAAAAAAGAGAAAGAATCCATCTAGAAAGACGGTCGCTCCAACTCCACAAGCTCCGTGGTACGACCATACTTGATGCCTCCCAAACGACCAATCGGACGCAGCACTTCCAAATCAATAATGCTTTTCTCATCATTGAGCGCATCTTCGCGAACCCAGAAGCGCGTCCCTTCGATAATAGCCAAAACACCGGTCTTCTTACCCGGGTTAACGGAGCTCTCGAACTCCTTCGTCTCAACCAGTCGACCCTCAACTGAGAAAATAGATTCCTGCACCCGAGGAGCTTTCACCGTTGCACTCAGCGCCTGATGCAAGCCCGCGATCTCAAACTCCGAGACGCCATATGGTGCATTTACCGAGGTTGCGTTGGCAGCTTCGAGAAAATGCTCGGATATGAGGTTGATGACGCACTCATTCGTATCTAGCAGGTTTCTCAAGGTATCCTTTGCCTTGTCGATCGAGCCGACAAAGCTCACAACAAACATGGGCGGGTCGTGATTCACCATCTGGAAATAACTAAATGGAGCCAAATTCACTGATGTGCCGTCCTTGGACCTGGTGCTGACGAATGCAATTGGACGAGGGACAATGCCGGATATTAGCAACTTATAATTGCTGCTGGCCGGCCGGCCAGGTTCATAGGGATCGATTTCAATGTGTCTTTTCTGCGGGTCTAGAGATGCCCCGCTGTCATTCGCGCCGTCGCCCATCTTCCAGTGGGTGTTGGGCGGTTGGGGGTATTTTAAGGGCACGTCACGATTGAATTCTGGCCGTGACGCTTGTTCTGCACTGAAATTTGCTTTAGAAGGGAAGTGGTGGCTGGTAGTAGTTGTGCTGCGTTGTCTAAGAAAGCGCGAGGCAGTTAAAGTTTGTGCCCGGGGAGGTCGCGGTGTTAATGATAAGACATTGAACGTGCCTCTAGTAATTGCAGTGAAACCTATCGAGGAGACCATAATCCTATCTGTCGCAATATGGATGTACGTCGGTGGTCGTCACGGTGAAATGCGATGTTGAAGACAGCTTATTGGGGAGTTGCCATGGACTGTTTTATGCACGCATTAGTTAAGTTAATGCATCCATTTGCATACCAATATAAACTCCGTGTTTGCTACCTAGTATCTACTCTGTTGAAAATGAGATTCACCAGGAGATATAAGGCTCTTGCCGAGTATTAAATTACTCATTAATTCCCTATCCTTGAAAATTACCTATGCATTCGTGGAAATACATGTAAAGAATTTTGGCCGTTAACCTTGGAAGTTCCACAATGAAATGGACAGCTAAATCATTGGCCAATCTGCACGCAATCATTATGGAAAATATCCTCACTTGTCCAGCATTTATGTCTGCATTACTTAATCAGTCCATATTGCATTTTAACTCGCTTAACCATGCACTTGCTGTCATGTTGATGTCAGTGTATTGTGTTGGAGTATATATTCAGCCATTCTCCCTCTCTGCAGCAAGAATACTATCAAAAATCCTCAGAACCTTGGAACAATCACAAATAAGCAGACAAACGCAAGAAACAAGCCTATAACAATGCCCTTCTCATCAAGCTCCTACACTTCGTACAGCACCTCAACCTCGGCGTCTCGAACGCAGAACGGCGAGACGCAAACCTGGGGCCATCGCAGCGCCAACGAAGTCTTCCGCGATAAAGACAACTCGAAGCACGAGCGTTCACTCTCGCAGAACTTGGGCGAAGATCCTGTGTACGAAGAGAGGCATTTTGATTCGCAGGGCCGCCAGTTACTCGATGATGACAGCAGTCACCAGCCACAGGGTCAAATTGAGGATGTTACTGATCGGCAGTAAGCCATGATCTGCTCTTTTTTATACCTTTGACTATACTCCTGAGTCTGGAGTTGTTTGTTCTATCTCTTCTATCCTTAGCAACTTTACCACGATGATGGGATTGTTATGGTCACGAAATGACCTTGACTTGAGTCCAGGACGTTGTGCAGAATTAACAGGTTTGATGTGATTTCAGTTTGGGTGAATTAAACGTCATACTGTTTGCCTCACTCCATTAATATCAACTTTAGCTCTTTGTAATGCGAGAATCAATGCATCTTTTATCCCAGTCTAGACAGATCATCAAACGCTGTGACGTCAGGTCCCTCCTTATCGATAACTCCACTACATGTAACTCTGTTACTACCGATGGCTTGATATTATGATGAAACAACTAAGCCAGCAATACAAAGCAATGGAAGAAGAAGAAGAAATAATTAAATAGCCTTATCTGTACTCTCTAAAGTCGGCCTTTTCATGCTCTCTGTTCAAGGCTGCGAAAGACACATGGATTCCGAATGCGTTCTAGCGCGCGTTCAGATCTCAGACTTGCCCGTATTAAGTTAAGATCGGCAGCTCCATAGCGGGTAAAAGTGGGAAACGTCTCGGGTTAACTAAATTCCATCTCCGTAAATATCTGTTAGATACTCCGGATTTCCAACAATGCAGAGAGAGTGACTGTTCAATCTCATAGGTCAAATAGGCACCTTAGGG
>JAMAFX010000400.1:0-15275 GCA_023625875.1 Trichocomaceae sp. PYS4502 | reverse complement strand
CAACTCGGAGAAATAACGGACCGATCCACGTACATCACGTGACCAGGGTTTTTCCCCCGAGAGGACTACGGCACGATGTATTCAAGGTAGCATACTCCGTACTCGAGGCATGATGATTAATAATGCCTGCATCATCTGGCGGGGAATTCTTTGAAACGGTAAGAGTCACACCAACAGGGATTTAAAACACAACTCGTGTCTATTATCTCGAGGAACATAAACTTGCCGAATAGAGTGGACACAAAAGCTTTCAAATCATCCCAAAGTAGGGCAGATAGAAAAACCACCTGATCGATAACTAGCCTACTTAGTTTATCTTCCGATCGAAAAAGATTCCAGGTGGTAATAGCCGCAATGACACCGTGGCAGTGGCCAGAGCTAAGGCGATAAGCAAGCCCGCCATCGTGTTAACTGCCTTATCGATAGAGCATTTACACAGTGCTACCGGTTCATGCTGGCACAGTACTCCGTAAACCAACAAGTTGCACAGAAATAGGCCTAGTTATCACTACCACATATTAAATCCGCATAGTCACGTACTACTTATTATCATGTTGGAGATGACATGGTGGCTCTACGTACTGATCCTTTTGAGGCTAGAAACCGTGTCCCTGTGCTTATCTGGCAGGCATCTTGCATTTTCGTTGCACTTGGAAGTTGATAACTGGCTGCAACATGCTACTATAACTACGCTGTGAGCTCATAGTTATAGCATGCGAAGGACTCTTATCCATGGATGTATACATTTTATTGCGACATGTTGATTGAGACCTGCAATCCATCTATCACTCACCGATCTAGGCTAGCATGACTCGTTGCTTGTATTTTGTGGGAATTTGGAGAAGACAGCCCGGCGGACAACGTGTATGTCGGGATTCTTTCTTTCTTTCCTTTTTCTATTTTTTTCAGTTATGGACCAAGACGAAGCAAAAATTGCTAAACGAAGGAAAACTAACTACGGAGTAGAGTAAATAATATGTGGACCACTGAAGGTGTTTGGGGCGTTGCGCACGTGAGCTCCTCGGATCCTTGAACCGTTCCTTCGATCGTGCTTCCATTTCCTTAGGTTTTTTTTCCTGTCTTCTCCGCGTTTCTTGTCAGCTGATCTGCAGCCTTCCACCCCACCCAGCCAATCGCGTTGTGCGCCGCTGGCCGGGGAAATGATCCTCAACGATTCCTCCTGGCATAATTATAAACAACAAAAGACTCCAGTCTGTATGCAATAAGCACTACGGAGGAGTAGTTACAATCCTTATGGCATGCTGCAGCTAAAGCTGATACCTTTTCTTTCCCCTTTAATTAGCGATTTAGACAAAGCATCCAAGCCATGTTCTTGTATCAATGCACACAAACTTCGTCCACGAAGAACCTCGGGCAGTAAATGGAGATGTCCCTTTTTTCATTATTGTTTCCCATAGCGACGGCAGCATCAGTGTTGTATTGTTACCTAATGATAGAGCATATTTAATTTTTTTCTATATGACCGACCTGACGGTTCAACTTCAGTCTTCCAGGAAATTCAGACTCTATATTCTAGCTACAATTAACTAGTTCTGCCAGCTGGTTCCAGTGCTGAGTGTCTTAGACACACGGCTAGTATTATTATTTTGATCTTGCTTGCGTGCAACGTTCACGGGCAGGATGTTACGGTACTAAGTCTAAAGGATGGTTGCAACGCTGCTATCAATGCATCAGAGAGGCGTCCAATCACCGCACGCAGTGGTTCCCACACGCTAGTCCCGATTCGACATGGCGGCATCGCGGAGACCAGATAAGCGGGCCTGGCCAATCAACGCCGGCCTCTCGCCAATCTGGGGCCGCCGCCGCAGCTTATTCTCGAGGACGACGATTTGGTGGTACGAACATAAACGATTTCTAGTATAGTATTGTACAATGTATTCACTTCCCAGATCGCACGGCAGCAATCTTGGCGAACTTGAAAGAAAGGGGCAGCTACTCAAAATGGCAAGGAAGAAGAACAGGGCCAAAAAAACGAGACAGAAAGAGATACTCGAATAGAATAAGCAGTCAGCTCGGCACGCGACAAAGCGCTCATCCAATCCAATCACAATAAGAAAATATACCTAAAGTCTCACTATCAATCCGCAGCCACATAATACTACAGGGTTGATGATATTAGCTGGCAAAAGGTATCTGTCTGGCTGTGGTTGCATTGAAATAGAGTCGAGCCAAAGCTACATCAAAACCCCCGTAGATATTAAATAATTGGCCATTGTGAGGTAATCTGCGTCGTAGCATCTCCAATGCTACTAAAATAAGGGCCGAACGGAGGTGGGGCGCGCTGATTCCCAGCTGCGATAAAAAGGATCGCGATGCCTGCCCATCCCAGCTCTCTCTTCCTCGTCTCTTGTGTTGCTGTTCTTCTGTTTATATATATATATAACTCCTCACCCAGGCCAGGAGACATTGGGATTCCATAGACACTGAGCTGCCACCATGGAGGATACCGCCGTCGATCCCGTCGCTAACACCGACGCATTTACCGAGAAGGGAGCTGCCGAACCCATCATCGACGAGAACTGGACTCCGGACCAGCTCCCCAAAGGATGGATGTATAAACACCGCGGAAAGTTCCCCTGGTATGCCTCGCCTGCCTTCCAGCTGGGCCTCGTCGCGTTTGTGTGTTTCCTCTGTCCAGGTATGTTCAATGCCTTGAGTGGTCTCGGTGGAGGTGGTAAGGCCGATTACCACACCGCCGATCAAATGGTAAGCTTCGCTCATGCAACTTTTCCCGATGAGGGCGAGCACATAAAATGGAAATCCAATCCCGAAGCTAAGATTGTACCTGTAGAACATTGCTCTCAATTCGACATTTGCTGTTGTGGGTTTCTTGGCTGGTAGTGTCGTCAACCGTGTGGGTGTGCGTTACTCGATCGCTTTCGGAGGTATCGGCTACAGTATCTACGCTGGTTCTTTACTCGCTTCCGTGCACCACCATGTTCCCGGCTTCAACATTTTTGCCGGTGCCTTCCTCGGTCTCTGTGCCGGTATTCTGTGGGCCGCACAGGGTGTGATCATGGTCTCTTACCCGACCGAGGCTCAAAAGGGTCGCTACTGGGCATGGTTTTGGGGCATCTTCAACATTGGCGCTTGCATAGGTAGTTTGATCCCCTTGGGCCAAAACATCCACGTCAAGGTTGCTGCTACCGTCGGCGACGGAACCTACATCGCCTTTATTGTGCTCATGGCTCTCGGTGCTCTGCTCGCACTTACCCTTGTTGATGCCGACAAGGTCATCCGTTCCGACGGTACCAAGGTCGTGCTGATGAAGAATCCCAGCTGGAAATCCGAATTGATGGGCCTGTATACCTGCGTGGTAGCCGACCCCTGGATTATCTTACTGCTCCCCATGTTCTGGTCATCCAACTGGTTCTACACCTATCAGGAGAACGCCATCAATCAGGCCTACTTTGATACTCGCACTCGCGCCTTGAACGACTTCCTCTACTGGTTTGCTCAAATCTGCGCTGCCAGTGTAATTGGTCCACTGCTAGACAGTAACAAGTTCCGCCGTTCCACCCGTGCCCGTGTCATGTTTGTGATCCTCGTTGTCTTGACTACTGCCATTTACGGAGGTGGTTACGCTTGGCAGAAGAGGTATACCCGCGCCGATGTAGATCCTAAGACGGGCTTCCAGGCGTGGGATTGGACTCATAGTGGATACGCGGGCCCTATGTTCCTTTATTTCTTTTACGGCGGTTTTGACGCCGTCTGGCAAGGCTGCGTATATTGGTATGAGTCATTCCCTCCCGTATTATACACCCGTTTCTGAAATTAACAAACCTGCGTAGGACCATGGGTGCCCTTTCCAACTCCGGCCGTCGTACTGCCAACTATGTTGGCTTTTACAAGGGTTTCCAATCTGCCGGAGCCGCCGTCATGTGGTCCTTGGACAAGAACGACATGTCCTTCGTACGTGAGTGGGCTACCAACATCGGTCTGTTGCTCGGATCGTTGTTCGTCGCTGCCCCTCTTATTTTATTCCATATCAAAGATCACGTTGAGATTGAGGAAGATTTGAAAGATGTCGACGAGACTATCGAAGATGTGCTCCCGACTGTTCACGCTACGGAAAAGGTCTAGAGGATAATGATCTTCGTCGGTTCGGGAAGGAGACAGGCGACTCATGTCCCATGTCCAAATACATATATATATATTATATATATATTTCCCTCCGTCTTTTGTAACATTGTGATGTCTTTTTTGGGGGGGGAACATATGGGCGCAAGTTCGATGCATTTTCACATATACCCTAAACTGCATCACAACTTAATACATACGCGATGCTTATAATTTTTGATATTCGCTTTGTTACTATTTTGGACAGATACTCCGTTCTTACATCCAATTTTGAAACCGTGTCTTAGCAATAATACAGCGCCAATTCATGGCCTAGTTCCACCTACTTACCTAGGTATCAAATGAGCCCAAGACAGCCAACCGTCTATCCGGTAGCATCTTCATTGCGGTCTCAGAAGAAGTATTAGTTACTAGATACCAACATCTTTCTACGCTTCTAACGGTCACATCGGAAAAACAAAAAGCAATATATCAAAATT
Source organism: Trichocomaceae sp. PYS4502 (assembly GCA_023625875.1). Lineage (NCBI taxonomy): Eukaryota > Fungi > Ascomycota > Eurotiomycetes > Eurotiales > Trichocomaceae > Trichocomaceae sp. PYS4502. Next base: position 10,695 of record JAMAFX010000400.1, on the reverse strand, counting down.
CATAGTACTCCGCCAGCGATCCCTTCAATCCGCCGATACCTAGGTATTGATGGTAAACAAAGAACTCTTAATATCGAAGCCCATATGGTCACGGAATTTTCTGCGAGAACAGGCAACAGCAGCGAGCCTACACTGATAGAAACAAACTCTGTCTTATCATTTAACTCGGCTATATTCATCGATGTCTCGGCTGCAATAAGCGAAAGGATAGCGTAATTCTGCTGACTGGCTACGCTTCTGAAACATACTTAGCATCTTCTTTCTTTGCTAGCGCTGGAGGTCAAGGCATAGGAAGTGTATCTGCTATCACCATTTCAGATTCGGACTCCGGTACTGAAGGAAGACTCGACAGTTTTGTGGAGACAGGCTCAGACAGCCAGAGCTGCTCCTACACTGAGCCCCGGTCTGATATCAGCAAATCATGAATCAGATTTGAGAGTTTATCTTGTGCGGGATTCTCGTTATGCTGGCTAATATAGGCCTGTTGGTCATTTTCACTCATTTTCATCTGTTGCTGGTCTTAAAAGGAGTCACACAACTTACCGGTGAATAGCCCTAGCTGGGTAGTAAGAACATGAGAGAATCCATGAAAGTCCCCAAAGGAAGCTTCTGTAATCCCGGTTTACTTACAAGGTCGAGTATGTTATCAAATGGCAGAAGGTTAGCTAGCCCTAAGGTATTTGGGCACAGGTCCTGCAGCAGAGTAGCTGTGGCTTCTTCTAAGAAGAGGCGCAGGAACAAATGGTTGTGTTTTTACTATGACGCCGTATTAACAAAGCATTTCTTAGACATTGTCTACTGGATGCTGCTTTTCAAAATCATAAAACTTTTAGTCTCTCTGCATCAGGCATGGCAAACGATCATGATGGGTACTTGAAGGATGACTATCCATGGCGACGATGGGAAGAGTTTGCGCATTCTCGATTTTGAAAAATTCCAACTGCTAAAATTTTGAATTTTGGAACTTTTATCTGTCATCCTAAAGAGTAAACTTATAACATACTGGGATGCTCGTCTCTCAGAAACATGAGAAGGTCCTTAATTAACATACAATGTACCTGGGGAATAAAAGTTATGCCTGTTCGATAAACAGTCTCTCCCAGTCTGAAAGCATCTGAAAGTCGTCTTTTTAACGCTATCTCGACTAATCCCTACTAACTGCGTGGCACTATGTTGAGAGTGACCTTCAATGCGTAAAAATTGCTTCTGCTTTGTGTCACAATTTAAATAGGTCAGACAAAAGGACTTTTCATGTGGTTAGTTACATGCTGAGGGTGACATAATTGCCTATTTAGGAAGGTTTAGCTAGTTAACTGTTGCCAGGAAGATATTCAACATTGACTGCAATTTTCCTAGTCTGTATAGTCCATTTTACAATTTTTAAAGGATATATTATTTGGTAACAATTTTATTCAGAGTATCGGCGTATTTCAGTTGCGACCAGAAGGCGCTGGTTTTCCAATGTCGCTTCAATGATTAGTGGTACATTGACACGTTGCCTACCTCTTCTCACCCGTCTTACTTTTCATTTACACTTGATACTCAAATAAACGGATATGCAGTGCTACAGGTACTAAAGGTGTTGTTAACAATATTGTTACGTACAAAGGCTACGTACGTAAATTGATGTTGTAAGAGGCGTAGGGTTGTGGCATGGACTATGTCACTCCGAACTCTGACAATTGCCGGAGATATTCTCCGTCTATACAGGGGCTCACGGGGTACTCATATGAGTGTTGGTATATTGAACTTTGGTTATGGACAGTCCCGGGGCTGTATATCAATACCATGCGCTACTGTGTTGCCTATCTAAGATCCTGCAGGACAAGAAGCTCCAAAAATTTGCTGCACATTGAATTCATGTATGCATCCGGATTAGAAACTATCGTTCGAAAAATAAAATTAATTTTCATGCAGCATGTTACTCTGCTCCATTGATTGATACATGAACAAAAATAGCGCATTTGTGAGCTTTCTCATGTTGCTGGCTAAAGTTTAGATTCGAAAATTCTGTTAAAAGTAAAATAACTCAAGTATGACCAAAGAATACGGTTAGGGGGATGTCTGCCTAGGGTTGATGTTGAGGGGACCAAGCATGCAGAAAGTCAATGAGCTTCTTAGTGAATCCTTGCCAGGAATTAGTATCATCCGGATTTTGAAAGGCAGTACCCTCTGTTGCAGCTTCGCCGCCTCCGGCAGCAAGTTTCCACTTAGTCCAATCCACACGCTGCTCATCTGTTATCCCATTTCTTCCGTTGGCATATTCCGACGGGACATTCGGCCAGGTATCGATCCCATCCATAATGGTAACGCCCATTCCTCCTGCCAAATGTGTCTCAAAATGGCAATGGAGCATCCATGGCCCTGGGTTGGTTGCGTGATATCGCAATACGATCCATGAAGGGCCGTTAAAGGCCGTGATGAAGGTATCACGATAGTTGGGGTTATCGAAGTGAAACGCTTCAGGCTGCGCTTTAATGGCTTCTTCCGTAGAGGAGTAGTTCCATATACCCATTCCGGCCCCAATTTGCCACATTTTTGCTGTATGTTTGTGTATGGTGTGAGGGGCATCAATAGGTAGGTCGGGAAAAGCTCCAACTTGGATGACAATGTCGTTCCAGGTATTATTCTTGGTGCTGAACACAAGATTCTCGTTGCGGGCTGTTTCTGAGTACGGGTTATGTAGCAATGGATCGTAGGCTGTACTATCTTCATCCCATCTCCCTGTACCGCTCAAGGTGTGATGATAAACCAGTTTATCCCACCTATAGATCCGGAAAACGAATAAGTTATCCGAATATAGCGCAGGTTCGAGCTTCGGGTATGGACGAAGATGGTCACGGTCTAGCCAGGTAACTGGCGTAACATTTTGACCACCGTAGTCAATAACGCTTCGAGACTGACGAAGATCGGGCTTCCTGCCCACGTATCTTAGTGTGGCGTAACCGGTAATGACTTGACTAATTCCATCATCTGCAACACGAATAGTATAATCCCTAGAAGGCTGATCGAGTTTGACCAACGCTGCATACCTCTCCCCAGTATATTGCTTCGACAAATCAACCTTTTGAGGCTCAATATAGTGCCCGTCCACTTCGTAAATCCACATAGGGTGCTCGTCGATAGTAAAAGTTACTGCTTTGAGTGTGGCAGCACTGATGAAATTGAGGCTCACCCACCCATCAGACGGGTCAACTTCAATTACTTCATGGTCTCCTTCAGCAGGAACACAGCCTTTGTGCAAATGGAGAGGAATATTCTCCGGTCTCCCGTCTATCAAATATTCTACACTGGTCTGGGTGCTTTGGACGAATGGAAGGCATCTGCATATGCTTAGCTCCATGGTTATATTAACGTTTAAAAATGTTTGGCGATCAACATGCTTTTATGCTGCTCTTGCACTTACCCTTTGTCATTAACCTGATGGGGGTATATTGCCCATCTGATGAATTCCATTGTATGTCTGACAAGGTAGTCTTCACCAGGACAATATACACTTCCTTTCCCATTAATGAGGATACTGTCAACGCAGCTAAAATAACTGTAAGCTAATATAAATTGTGAGTCGAGAATATTCACCTACAAGATATTCAAACTGGATGCTTCTTGGGCCTCCATGTACTCCCATGACTTAAATTTAGTCCAATCTGAGACAACAATGAGTCTTGGCCTTTGCACGGCTCTTTCTATGGCGGCAATATCGCCTGGACTATCGGAAATCATATGCCATGGACCAGTAGTATTCTCTCTTGGTCTGACATGTCAATAGTTAGCGCTACTTGCTTTTCACTTATGTCCTAGGCCAGTTAGATTTCTATTACCGAATAAAAATTGCTCCATAAAGCCCATCAAGGATAGTTGTTCTTGTATGAGCATGATACCTGTTTGGCAGAAACTAAATTTAGCATCGAAGGCATAAGTAGCTAAATTGGTGGAATGGTTCCTATACCAGTGCGTCCCAGATGGAATGGCCTTGAAGCGATAAATGAAATTCTCCCCAACCTCAATGGGGACTTGAGTTACTCCAGTAGCCCCGTCTGACCAAGGAGTGCCGTACTGTCTGTGTAAGAGAAGTGAGAAAAATTCAAATTTGAAGGAAGCGAAGTACATACTCGATTCCGTGCCAATGGATACTGGTATTGAAAGGCATCGCATTATGCACTAATATCTGATGAGAATTGCTGTAAGTAGCGGAAAGAACTGTATAGCATGAAAAATCGCATGGATTCACCCACTTCGATGTCATCGCCCTCATCCCAATAGAACTGTGGACCGGGATGCTGTCCGTTCATCTTTACCATATCGCGTGCCTGACCATTTGGTGCATCCTCTTCCCATGTCAGCGTTAGAATTTCGCGAACGAGTTTAGATGAAGTAACGGGAAAAAATGACAAAAGCAGTATAAAGAGATCTAATGATTTCATGTTGTTCTTCTTTTTCTTCCTTGTTTCGCTGTGCTTGGGCTTTTGGACTTTGAAGTTCGTCTCGACTGATGTTGGCAGTGTGATTGTCGAAGCAGTCTCAATATTCCAATGAGGAGCCCAATCACTTCATACATACGGGGAAATAAGTAGCGAAGAGTCACGGCTACTCGGAACAACTGTACATTTTGTGTAACATTCGTTGTTGTCAATGCCGTTCTTGCCGCGATCATATCCCAAGGCCTCCTCTTGATCAGTTTGGGAGCTTTGGGTTTCAATCCATCAGAGGCGATAACAACGAATACATAAAATCAATCGTGAACACATTACAATGCCGAAATATAGAGGCGCGATTTTTCAATTGTCTGTTGTTGCCTTGGCAATAGCTGTCTTCGCGCTCTATACCCAACTTTATGACAAAATACTAATGCGGGGAGGGGAAGAGAAAACACACCCAACTATCTACGAAGACCCAAAGACTGTGTCTAACTCTGTGCATGGGGATCTATTACTGCCATCCCTCTACGATATCGTTCGCAATGATCCTCGACTTTCTCGATTCCAACATGTCCTATCTTACTTACCACGGGACATAATTTCGTCAACTGCTCCGACAACTCTGTTTGCACCTATTGATATGGCGTTTGTTCAAGATGGATTTGGATGGGATACTTCACCACTGCTCTGGGCTTTGCTAGGGCTGTATCATCATGCCGTGGGTAATTTTACCCTGGATGATCTAAAGGCGCACGACACAGTCCCAACCCATCATTATGCGGATATATTTGAATCTTTTGGGCAGCCAATAAGCGTTCAATATTCTGGATCAAGTGTTGATTTGAACCACAGAGCAACAATCATTAAGTCAGATGTGGTACGTAGTCACTTTTCCTCATTCTTGCACCGCATACATGTATTGATCAATGGCAGAAAGCAAGAGATGGTTACCTTCATTATATTGACCGCATTCTGATGCTACCATATTCTACTGCATACATAACACGCGACAGTCCTGAATTTAGTCTTCTTCGAAAGGGACTTGATGAAACCGGTTTGGCAGTAATCGTCAATGACACTTCAACCCACAACGGACAGACACTTTTTGCGCCATCAAATGCGGCATTCAAGAAGCTTGGAAACAAAATTAATAGTTTTTTGTTTAGTCCATGGGGTAAGCCGTGCTTGAAAGCTCTGCTGGAATACCATATCGTTGCAAACCAAACACTCTTCACCAATTCCCATTTCAGAGCTAATGGGAGGGGACCGGGTCTCTCTCGCGAAGTCCTACCAGGCAATGAGGTACATGAATTATTTTATTTATCATTCTAAACAAAGTCTAACTTATTCTATTTTATTTTTCTTAGGTATATATGCCAACAATGATAAAACCGCTACAGTTGAGGGTTGATATAGTCAAACATGGAGAGCGCGGCGCGCTCATAGTCAATGGTGCAATACCGGTAACTCAGTCTGATATTGTCGTTCAAGATGGAGTGATACATAGAGTTGATGATATTATCTTACCACCAAAGCTAGAGCATGAAGCTAAGAATCCTTCTCATTCTACTTCTTTGTGGGAAAAGTTCCGGTCCAAACTGTTCCAGCAAGATCAGATGACTGTAGAAGAGCTCATGGAAAGGTTTCAACCATATATGGACCGAATAGAGGGCGGTATTTGAGAGACTGGCCCGGGGTTGGGAATTATCTTTCTTTTTCTATTTCTCATTACAGTTCTTCGATGTTCATTTCCGTTTTAGTATTGATTGTCTGTACGAATCATTTTTTTCCTGGACCACTTTCCTTTTCACTATATAAACATATCAAAAAGTTCTTAAAATTTACACATTTCTATGGCCTGTTCTTAAGCATACCATACCACCTCCGTTAATCTTATTCTTACCTACGTACTTCAGTTATGCTGTCTAGGATTAATATGCTTACGGTTAGTGTAACGCTATATACCTCACTTGATCATTCATTGAGGATGCAATTCTTTCAATCTTGGGAGCTTATGGGAGATTGTCTCGGAAGATTGCATAATAAGACACATATTAATGAAATCGTATCAAATTGGGCAGTTTCACTGCATGCTAAGCGGCCATAGCTCATTCAGCTCATCACAGACATTGCGCGATTACCTATTAAAAGATCCTTAGCTTAACAAAGTTACACAAGTTATAAATAGCTTCGGTTGAGTTCGGATACATTTCATTTTTGGGGGTTGCACCTACGCCAGGTAGGTGATACAGGCATTTTCCATTTTCTAAGCTTAGTTCTTACAGTATGCAATGTACTACATGTGTTATCGTCCGACATGTTTGTTCCTTATCTAAATAGTAACTTGTTGTAAGGGAATCTTGTAATTCAAGGGGTGTTATCTCCGGCTGGTAAGAGCAATAGAGCGAAAAATTGAATCTCCGTTGATGGCCAAACCGGCTTGGTGGTCACATGAATATCTGCATATATGTACAGCGTGAATGGATTAGGATAACAGTTTTTTAGGTGTTATGCATTAAATACCTAGGTAGTCCATACATATACGTTGTGTTGGTTTTTCCACGGCGAAAGGATCGTTGACGACATTTCCCAAGGGCATTGACTCGTGTGTGACACAGTTTAGGCAATTGTAAAGATATCTTCCTTTTTTGTTTACTCTTGCTAAGCGTTTGTTGTAAGTCCCTCGATTACAGATGATTTGATTTGTGTAATACAACTCTTTATGGATGGCGTTGTGGTGGACTGCAAGTGCTATAGTCCAAACAAAATTTCCTTTCTATTATGTATGGAGAGAACACTTTTTTCACTGGAGACAAGGCTCTCGGCTACGAAACCACGGCAGTTGAAAAGTTTAGCCATCGCATGACAAACCTTTGCATTATGCCGGATCAAAAATGCCAAGTTGGATGCCCTGGCATGAAGTTATATGTGATTGGAAACTACCTACTCATGAAGACGTTGGCCAGAAACAACGCCATGAGCACCAGGGAATAGCTGGCATAAAAGTATTTCAGCGACGAAATTCTGACAGTAGAGAGGCGGACCTTAAAGGCCTGGTGTTTGATATACTCGATGAACTGCCGGGAGATGTTGTCAATGGGATTTTGAGGCCGTTCATGAATGAGCCCTAATAAAACTGGGAAGTGAAAAAAGAGCCGCTTTTCGCATAGAATTAAGAATTTGATAGCTCATATTCCGATATCTTGACCACTATTCCAATTTATTTTATTGCAGTGCTCATATTGTTGTAACAATGGCAATTAATAAAAGCAGAAATCGAGATAGGAACACAAGAAAGAGCAGTCGTTGCAATTCGCTCTGATGGCCATTTCAAAGACAAAGGCCGACTTCTAAAACAGCCATCCAACTAGCCACTGGCTGAACCACATCTAAAATTCTTAGTCTTTCGTCTGTGTCTCTCAGAAGATTGTGCCAATCATCAACATCTCTCTCGGTGCTATTGAAGCTTTGCAACATGGTTAACTCTCTTGCCCTTAATAGCCCTTCCTGCACAGCTGGAACACTTCCTGGTTTTGGCAGCACAACATCCATAATGATAATTTTGGAGTTTTCTTTCATAGCTGGCAGAATTCTGCGTAATATCCTCACGCAATCTTCGGGCTGCCAGTCGTGGAGGATCATTCGGAGAAGGTACGCATCAGCACCTTTTACTGTCTGTTCATCAAAGAAATCATGACCCTGAAAAGTTATGCGATTAGCAAGTGTGGGAAATTCCTTTTCTAGACATTCGGACGCAGATTTGATGTTTTGCGGCAGATCTTGAACGACAAACTTGAGGTTTGGGAACGCTTGGGCAAGTTCTATGCTCACACTCCCTGAAGATCCCCCGACCTAGCATGCAAATATCATCATTAGTAATGTGGAAAAGGAAGATATATATGAGAGGAAAGATATGCCGTACATCTACAACAGTTCCTGTGGCCAAACTTGCCCAGTCAAACCCATTGATCAAATGCTCAACCCTCAGCCCTTCACCCGAACGAATCGTCTTCATGTATTGTACAAACCACTCACTTTCTTTTGGGTCTTGACGCAGCCACTCAAAGAAAGATAATGTTGTGTCCTGTGCAATATTGAAACCCGTATGATTCTTCGCTAGACTCCGAGGCCACTTGATTGATGCCTCCAACATTTTTGAAGCGCACGAAGCAGATCTCTCGGTCATAAACACCGCCCACTCATGCATATGAGGATTGGTGGCAAACATGGCAGAGGTGGCCGTATGCGCAATGTGGTTAGGCTCAGGCTCGTGAAAGAGGTTGTTGGTCATAGCCATGCGAGAAATGGACTTGAGATGGACTGTTGACACCGAGGCAGATTCTGCTAGCTGATCGAAGGAAATGCTCCCTTCAAGAGGGACTTTATTGAAAATATTGAAATGAGCTAACCACCTAAGACAAGCCAAATAATGGTACTGCGATGTGCGTCAATTCCATGGACAAGGGGCGTTTCCGTATGGATGCGGCAATATAGATTACTTACACCAAGAGCAAGGTTAGGTATGTAATCCATTGGTCCACTTGCTAGCTGGAATAATTTCAGCGCAGCCTCCATTAAATCTTGACGGGCTTTCTGGATATGTGTAGGTGATTTCGGAGGTATAAAAGTCAAAGGAGCATCTCGTTCAAACGAAGGTTGGGGAAGATTATTCTTCTGCAAGTAGTCGGACACCAAGAAGACATTTCGAGTTACTTCGTCTCTCAGTGATTCGAGTATTGTAGTTTGTGAGAATCCAATGTCATGCGAAGAGCCAGGGACTGGAGTCCTGTCTTGGCCGTAATCTTCAGACATCGTATATATATATCGAGAGACTTCTCACAAGACTCAAGTTCGCTTTGTAATAACCTATCTGATATTGTGAGCTTCAAACATTCGATGTGAAGTGCCTTAGATAAATAATCTTACGAGAATATCGTATTCCGAACTTTTGTTGTTCCCTACGAAAAGGATCGACGGCATGAATTTTAAACCAAGCAATCTATCGTACTTGTGGGGGCCCATGCTATAGTTATTGCTTCTGTTTTTATCTCTTACCCCATGGGCAGTTGTGTAATAATATATGCTGGGGCAACACTAGGCGAATCAGGATTGTTCCGGTAATCGGTGAACCATCTATGCCACTGCAGGTATGTGTTCCCTGTGATTCTAAAAATAGACCATGCATAATAGCAAATCCACTAGAAAGAGCGCATTGCCTGAAAGTGTAATACAGGTTTGTGCTGGATATCAAGGCGCGGAGTAAGGTGGCACATGTACCCTCATGAGCATTTTTAATCTTGTTAGTGTGACAGGCCATCGGCAAAGTCGACATTTAGTTATCAGATTTCTATTAGCGAATGTTACACAACAGTATTTCATCTGTGCGTTACCTGTCTGTCTCTTCCCTTGATAGCGAATTGAAAGGAACGGATAAAAAGAACAGGAGAGCTGTCAATTATCACAACGTAAATCTTGTACTACCTAGATAGGAAGTTGCAAAGGAGCTGTAGCCATGGAAAATATCAAGCCCATTGATCTTACAGGCCACCATGTAATTCCACCCTTTCTGTGGAATACAACACTCGATTCATTTAATATTCTCTGGGCTGCTGAAGTCCATTGCCATGAACGAGATACAATTCGGATATGTAAGAGGTAACTAGTTAACATGTTGGGTAACCAGTTGTTGTGCCCCTAACATGAAAACTACAATGTTTAAAATGGTTGAACTAGAAAAGATTATCTGTATTTCTATCTTCCTAGATAGTGCCATTGTCCCACTACATAGGTAACGGGTACACATATTCAATAACTGGGCACTTGCAGTGTTAAGATTGCGGCATGGAAGTTTACATGTATGTATTCCTTGTCTTTCTCAGAAAAAAATATGTATTAAAAATTTCGATTTCTTTTCAGTTGCATACTCTAAGAAGTGTTTAGTCAACACCTATGGGTCGTGAGTAATTATATGGAAATTCTGTCTTTAAGTACTGTTTATGTTAAAGATGGGGTGCAATATGTATGGGCACGTGGCGTGAGAAACCCTAGGTACCGTGCTTCACCGCCTGATACCTAGACCCACATGATAGGTACCCGAATTCTATCCAACGCGCGAAAAATCACGAATACTTCAAACCGCGTCAAATCGATCAATATGGGCTCATATGAGCTCGCACTTGAAGCGTTACGCTCCGCGAAGACAGGAGAAAAGCCAAATATCAGTTTGGTGGCAAGAACATATGGCGTTGATCCCTCAAATCTGTCAAAGCGTTTTCGC
>JAMAFX010000399.1:0-16676 GCA_023625875.1 Trichocomaceae sp. PYS4502 | reverse complement strand
CCAATCGCATATCAAGGATCCCTAGTTAACCGGAAGAGGCATAGCTAATTACACAAGCCCCCAAAGTAGGGGATAACTACGTACATAACTACACCATTTTATCTATTGTCTTCATTGGAGTGTGGTCTTTGACTATATATTTCCTAGTAACTGCTACTCAGGCAACTCAGGCATCTCAGGCTGCCGAACTAGCAAACATCTTGATATTCTCGATCAACGGGATATCATCTGCAAACCCCAGCTGCTTAGCACGCACAGTGTCAAATAGCGGCGACCAACTCTGCACGATTCTATCCACATCAGCGTCGTATTTCTCTTCCACCAGAGCTCTTTTCTCTGGACCGCCGATCTGCTCTAGTGCGTCAAGCATCTCCTGCACCGTGATGAGCAGACCCGGCAAGTTGACAGACCGCGAGTCACCAAACGCCTCCTTGGGCACATCACGGGCATGCAATATGTTCTTTACAATGGTATATGGCGAGCAGATCCAGACCGGCGTATCCTTTGCGACTGGCAGGATAGCCTTCTTGCCATGAAACGGCTCTCGGATAATATCGCTCACAAAGCTGCTGGCAGCCTGCGTCGGCTTCCCTGCGCGAACAGTGACAGTTGGCAAGCGCACGGCGCGGCCATCCAAGAATCCTCTTCGGGAGTAATCATTCAACAGGATCTCGATGATGAGTTTTTGCGAACCGTATGATGACAGGGGGACGGGAGGTAGATTAGATTCATTAATGACAAAGCCAGGCTTCGTAGGTCCGTAGACGGCCAGGGAAGAAGTAAACACGACCTTGACACCGGGCATGGTCGCCTTGAGACGGTCGAGGATATACCTCGTGGCGTCAAGATTGACTTTGATTCCGAGATCGAAGTTTGCCTCGGAGCCGCTGGACATGATGCCATGGAGCAGGAAGACAGTTTCGTACGGTGCGGATTTGTTGATGAGCTCGTCAACAGCCTGATGAGATGTCAGATCAGCTGCTACGGTCTTCAATCGAGATACCGCATCTTCTGATACTACCGACGGGGGCACTGACGGCGCCTGTACATCGGTGATAGTCACTGTGGTGTCCGGTGAGGAAGTACGCAGCAGTTCAGCAGCTAACTCTTGACCGACGTAGCCCCCAGCGCCTGTAATAAGTATAGAAGGCATTTCAACGAGACGTGTGCAAGGTAATAATATATGTGGCTAGTTTCCAGCACTCAGATAAAAAGCTCGTGGGGAGCATAAATCTTAAACGTACTTCATTTCGTGGGGAATGGCATCGGCGATCTCCCGAAGACGGAAGAATACCCCCCCAATTCAGTGGCATCAGCCAGGCAGAATTAGGCCTCGAATTGATAGCAATTGGTCTCCAATCCTGGCGTGGGAGAATATTCCGAGCACGATGAATACGGCGTGAAGACCGATTTTAAACTATCACAGCCAGCGCACTCGGAGAAAGTCCGAGGCTGATGACTGGCAACCTTAATCGATCATGCTGTACCTCCCTCGCAGGATATAATCTGTGAAGGAGAATAACTAATTGATAGGGATGACTGCTTAAGGAACCTTCAGCTTTGCAAATGTTGAATGTTGCGGTTGGATTATTTCCTTGTAACAATGCTGGGATATATATATTGTTTTTAACAATATACAAAATGATCATCATATTATATCTCCTTTATCAACGTGAATTTGGAATGCTTCAAAAACCATTGACAAAGATTATCAGCAGTTATTGACAAGGATATCCTCTGGCGCAAAACTGTTGAAAATCTCATCAAAATGGATCTCAGTTTCCCAGGTAGGATCAAACGAGTAGAGGATTCTCTGCATATCCGCATCAGCCCACTTATCTGGAACCTTGCCAGGTCCCTCCTTCAAGGCAGCAAACTGCCTGTCGCGCTCTTCCTGCGCAGGACCTTTACCCAGACGCAATGTGCGCCCAGAAGCAGCAGCAGTCTCAACGAGAGCATACGCACGGCCTTTCCGAATTGCCTCGTACACACGAAGGCCTTTGTTGATAGAATTAGGGGCTGTGTCTGGTAGACGGACGAGTGAGGCGGCGATAGCAGCAGCATCCTCAATAGCCTAGGCAGCACCCTGCGCCAAATGTGGCAGTGTTGGGTGGCAAGCGTCTCCAACCAAAGCTATACACTCTTGTGCACCCAGGTAGGTAGCGGAGCGTAGACACGGAGTTTCCACTCACAAACCTCCGCCTTCGCGGACATAACTTAGCATACGCTGGACCCTGGGCCGATTCAGCGAGTGACAATGTTGCCATCGAGGAGAGCAAGAAGCTCAGGGTCATCCTTGATCTGGTCACGGTGGATCATGATACGATAGGCAGCCTGGTTGGTGTCGATGACCTTGGCATCGACGTTGAGAAGCTTGAGCATCTCCACGCGGATGTTGCTCTTGATTCCATCGCACGCCAACAGAATGTCGGATTCCACTGTGAATGGCTCGGAGCCATCACGGCGAGCAGCGAGAGCAACGGGCTTATAGGCCCGAAGGACTCAATCGACTTGATGGGGGTGTGGAAGTGGAATTTGATGGCGTGTTCCTTCTGGCAATCCTGAGTTGGCGAGGGAGAAGCGGTGTCCCACCATCCATGGATGTGCGAATAATCGTACTGTTCTTTCACGTGCCCCAGGCCCACGCGAGCCAGTTCCTCGTCGGTTGAGCCCTCTGCACGTCAGCCACTTTTTAACATACTTAGGTATCCTTTCTCCAATATCAAGAGTCACAACTTGTATCTTTAATGTTCGTTGCCTCTTTGGCAATTGGCCCCCACACACCAAGCCTGTCAAGGACGTCGGCCAGCGCTAGGAATCGGATACTGGAAACGGAAAGCAATCGTGATATTTTCTATCTCCAAAAACATGTACACTAGCTGGCTCCTTGCAAGGAAGAGAGATTCCAGTGCCAGTCTCAAGGAAACAGAAACGCAGTCCAAAGAGAAAGAAATAGGGAATACTCAAGAAAAAAGAAAAACAATTTGCAACCAGGAAAATAAAAAGACAAAGGAAAACATCACATATTACATACACACAACGCCGGGAAAATGTCACTGGACCTCAAAATTATCAAGAAAAAGATTTGCGTCGTTTGTTGTAAATATCAACCATCCCATAGACTTTCTTTTTTTTTTTGGCTTACTGCGTGCGTGTGTAAAGACCAGCCACGATACAGTGGTCACGTTCGAAAGGTTCTGCGAGTCGGTTAGTATAAATCTGCTTCTCAAAGCGGAATGATAGTGATAGCGCGGATTTGCTCTTAGCTTACCCAGTGTGAGTTCTGTCGAGAGAAAACCAAAAAAGTTAGTTCACGGTTACTTGGTACAAATAATCACCATCTGCTTGTTCGTTTCTAGACTCACGTTCTTTGGGTTTGATCTTCTCGGCTCGGAGACGCTCGACTTCATGAGCAAAGACAACCTCCGGCTTGGCCGTGCTGTCGATACAGCTGGCCTTGATACTGATCAGGACACCGCCCTCATTCTTGAGGAACATGTGCGCATTCAAGCCCACGATACGAGCTTGGTCGGGCTGGGCAACGTCGGCAAAGATAACGTCAACCATGGGGACGAGCAATCGGTATCTCATCGGGTGCTAGTTGGTTGTTAATATTTACACGTGCTTCGAATATATGCTGCGAGAAAGAAGAACTTACACGAGCATCCTCAACGATGGGAATGACGTTTGTGCGTTTCCTATTGTTAGATATTAGTTGTCTTCCCGCACAATCCATGGGCGACACCTACGTAGCCATGCCGATCAAGTCACGGCCAGAGCGGTGGGAGAATTCGACGGCGTAAACAGTTCCGGTAGGGCCAACCACATCTGCCACATGGGAGACACTAGTACCGGACGCTGAGAGAAAATCAGTGACTAGAACTTTGAAATGGCGAAATAAGGTCGAGATATCCATACCAGCACCCAAGTAAAGAACCTTCGACCCAGGCTTGATGTAAATCTTATCCAGACCACCGAGGACACCAGCGGCAAGCTTACTCCTGCATTGAGAGAATTGATCGTGTTAAGACATAGTCCCTGCAGGGGAGGGCGGGCGAGGGCACCCCAATTTACTAACCGGAAAGGATTCCAGACACGGTATTCGGTCTTCACAGCAGGGGCATCACCCTCAGCAGGGGCCTCGACGGCAATGCGCTTCTCGCCGTACACGGAATCTCCAGGCGTCAAGTTTTTGGTCACAAGCAAATCCTCCTTTGCGCCACGAGCGACGAAGATACCAGCATGACGGTGAGGCTCGACAACAACCTTCTGACCGCCCTTGGCACCTCCTCGGGCACCTCCACGACCACCGCCGCGAGCGCCACGACCGCCTTTTTTATTTTCAACCCAGAGATTAGTTTCTAGATATATAGTACCAGAGAGGAAACCCTGATTTGCACACCTCTGGGACCACCACGTCCACGCGCAGGACCGCCTCTGCCTCTGGGAGCACCGCCGCCTATGAAAGAGGAAGTGCGTTAGTCCGGCAAGACTTCATGATTAATCCGACAATGTGATCCAAAGCATACCACGACCTCCAAAACCACCACGACCGCCACGGCCGCCTGGAGCGCCACCACGTCCACCTCGAGGAGGTCCTCCTCTGCCACGGGGTGTGAATGCCATCGAAATGTCTTAGGTGATAATGTGTTGGGATATCAGTTGGAGATAAAATGAATCATGTAGCACCAGCGGGGAGCGATCGAAAGCAATGAAACTGGTTCTAAAAAAATATGGCAAAATATTAAATTAGCGTTTTGAAAATGTAACAAGCAAGTCTAATGCCAGTCGAAGAGCTTACCGTATTGCGCGCTGTGTCGTTGACAAACAGTTGCGTGTGAATGCGAGATGCTATCGACTCTTGACTGAAGCTTTTTTTTTTCTCGAATTGCGGGCCTTGGAAGCTAGTCTATTACGGGGTTAGCGTGGCCTTACAAATTTTGTGGATGCTTATCTTATCGATAGCGAGGTCACGGGATTTTATCTAGCCCTATCTTCAGTTTTTCTTCACTTCAATACGTACTTAATACTGGGATTTAGATTTTTAAAAGTAGCTGTATTCTAGGCTACAGCTCGAAGAACATAAGGGAAATCAGAAAAAGAGCTCTCTCCTCAAGATCGAATCTCGCCAAAACAAATAGCCCACCCTTTCAATTTGAAAAGAAAAGAAAAGAAAAGAAACGAAAAGGCAACTACACATAGAAAAAATACTGTGCAGAGTACTGGATTTCAATCGTCGGTCCCTGCCCAGAGCAGTTGGGAGGTGCATTGCCACCAGCTGTGTTGACTCGGTACACTTCCTTGTAGTCACCTACAGTACCGGCGACAGTGGGGAGGTACAACCACGTGGTAGCACCGTATCCCGCATTGTGCTGACCAACTATTGAGCCAGCAGGGGCACCCACTGAACCCTTTTTGGCTGCCATGACAATTCCATACTGCTTCTCGGCCGTGGTGTCAAGGTTGAAGGTAGGCGTGGAGTTGGTGAAATAGTGGTGGCCCAACAGGTCGATGCTGGCGGGAGCGAGCGGGGTCTGCACGCCTGAACTTGGGAGTGAAAAATCAAGAACAATGTCGGTAAGAAGATCCAGCAGATCCGAGTAGTTGGCGGCAATGCAGGACGCGTCGTATAGATTTGCAACTGCTCCAATTTGCACGGGCAGGGTGTCCGCTGTGGAGTCGGCGCAGGTGTAATTCTGGAATAATGTAAGCTACAAGAAAGGAAATAGTAGTAGAAGATAAAAACTTTTTATTTCTCACTTACCTGAGTGCCACGGCCAATCGCAACGTATTTCAATGTGCCAGTGGGGGAAGGTAGCGCGCTTGCTGCAGCTGGCAATGTCACCCTGGACATATCACAAGTGGCAGAGGCTACGTCGCCTGAAAACTGCGCGATATAGCTGCTGACCTTGGAGTAGAACTCCTCGACGTTCGAATTGTAGTCGTAGACATTGTTGAAAACGTTGTTGGCGGGAGCAGCAACGGCAAGAGTCGCCGCAGAAGCCAGAAGAAGTGCACTGAAATGCATCGTGGGTGTAGTCGAGCTCTTTTCTGATATTTGAAAGACGTAGCTGAGGATATCGTGCGTGGGAAAACAACTGGTTAAATAAGGTTTTCCCTAGCTTCCAAGATTCTTTGTCTCACAAAGCTATGATGTGCACAAGGATGAGTTAGAGCACCAGGCCCAGTACAAAGAAAGTCAAACTAAAATAGGAAAGACAAAGACAAAATGCAAGTACGTAGTTCAGAGAAGTAGAAATAAAGTATCAACGAAAATACCAAAAAGAATCAACGCATAAGAAGGAAAAAACAATACTACTACTACTAATAGAAAGAAAATGGTGGTGAGGGGGGTCGGGAAGACAAGAACAATACTGGATGAACAGTGAACAAGGCGCAACTATGATCCGGAAAAAAGAAAAACAAGAGGAATATCTGTCGACATGGCATGCATCTTATGTACTCTTGTATGGGCCCAGCATGCAGATGCCAGAAGGCTGAAGCAGATACGAGAAGCAGCAGCGAACAACTAGGTAAAGTTCTAACTACGGGGTATAGTGCTGACCAGGTTACAAAAATAAACTCGTGAGGAGCCCGGCCTGCTGATTGGCCCCAGGCCGTGCGCCGTGCCCCTTGCAGCAGCAGCCAATCAGACGGCAAGCCGGTACAGGCATGGAGCCCCGCAGTAACATCCCTGGCCTGTGATTTGCCGAGTCCAATCAGGGCCCGTGGCGAAACAAACTGTGGAGCTGTGCGTTTGATTCAACACGACGGAGGAAGGACTCGGAGATGTAGTTAGACTTAGTACGTATGTTGTATCAATGCTGCTCCGATCTGTTCTAAATATACATGCCCGATTAGTTTCTTCAGGCTAAAGCGGCCGCCACGTTGTGACTGTTGTGACTGTTGTGCGTTAGAGCAGGTCGACAGTGCGGTCCATTGAACATTACTCTGTAAGCGAGGAATAGGCCGCTTTTTACGGCAAGAAATATACTACATAGCAATATTATGAACCTTGGAAGTCTAGTGAGTGGTTCCACGTTCAATTTCACGACTCTGCAGCCTGATACTGTCAATTGTAGTATCACGCATGGACGTTATAACGTCCAGTGTCTACATAATCCCCGCGAGTACTCATGAGTCTCATGCAACGTACATCGTTTGACCCTTGCACTTTCTCAGACTACTCCGTACCTACTACCTAGCACTTTGCGGTGTGCGTACGTGGTGGTTGTGGTTGTGGTTGTGGTTAAAGCAGCATGTATTGGCAGCAATTTAAGGTTCCGGGGTTTCTTAGCGTCGGAGAAATCTACGCCCGCCAGCCAATCGGCTTGTGTGGCTGCGATCTGGGGGGATATAAATAGATTATAGCACGTCCAAAAATAACCTCCTCAGGTCTTGAACAATATTCTACATATAAAACATAACAATTATACTCTCTTTAGAAGACTGTCGACGTGATTTAGCACTTAATAGGCTTGCTAAAGTACAGATACTAACACTCTAGATCCGGCCAGCAAACAACTCGCTTAAATACGCCCAAGCATCACGACCCACGGGGTAAGTATAGTGACAGTTGCTATATACGTATTGGGTTGAAGCTAAAAGCCTAAAACAAATTGATCTAGCTATACGGATGGCAGTGCCTGTCATCCGACGATGTTTGTTTTTGATCTCTATTGCATACGAAGGGTGGTAAATTCTCCACCAGACACCCAGACCAGACGGTCTAGTTTAACCGATAGCTAGAGCCTGGATTCAGCGTCAATGCTAAGCCCAATTCCGCTCGTATTTCCTGAGTATGCCTTATCTAGGCGAGCAAGCCACATCCTGGGCCAGCATGTGCCATCTTTTGACTGACGGAAACGGAGTCTTCGAGAACAAACGTCGGAAAAGAAAAGCTGACAATGGATGTGACCTTCCTCAGGAAGCTAGCCGACATCTGCATGATATGTCACCGTAATGAAAACATCTCGTAAGTTGTGATGGAAAATATGCTGGGAATACCTGTCCCGTTATCTTTGAACCTGGACGTGGGTCGATTTCATGGCGCCCTAGGTTGCAATGAGCAGGTATGCAATCAACCGTCTTGTGAAAAATTGACGTAGCATTTGGCATTCGTGACGCGTCCGGTGGTATTACTTGATGGCCGAGAACTTTAGAAGCTAGGTGGTGTGCAGGATGCTGAGACCAGGTGACTAGGAACGGGGATACTCTATGCGCGATTTGGAGCTTTTGAGACCCTAAACTACTTGAGGAGTCAGTCTCCTTGATGGACGCGTCTCGTCTATTCTGTGCCGGTGAATTTGTTCTATCACTCGGATTTTGATATCGATGGCATGATATACCGATTGGGTTGGCTGCTTAGGACCGTGCCAACAAAATCATTGTGCCAAAAATAGCAGATGCTCTTGCGTTTGCCCGGTAAGCATCCTCTTACGAGACGTAGTAGGATGTGATGTTGTCTCGGGTCAAACTGCAAGCGTTATCACGCCTACCGAAGCCTTTTACCGTGATCGAGATAGTACAGCTCGCCAGAAAATGGTGACCTTGTCACCAAACGAAGTGAAACAGGGCCTCTTCGATAGGAAGCTCGGCATTTGAGCCTATTATCTCCGTTCCGGAACGATGAACGAAAGATTATCCTTACATTCATGATTGGAAAGTAGGATATCACTGCAACCTTCGATCTGTCGACGACTGAAGTGCTCTAAGGATTGTTTATTCCAATGCTGTGATGTTCCTGTTATCCGAGATCCCGAGACTCCTTTATCTGTCTAGACTCTGCAATGATACAAGCAACTTGCGTCTCTGCCTCGCGGCCACATAACACATGCCGGCGAAAGCAATAGGCCCCGACAGAATGCCATCACTGTTGTTGTGATTATATATTATTGCTCAAACCGAACACTTCTCACGGCATGGCAGCCAAAGTTAACAGTTCTCATCTCCTTTCATGTATTTCGGCCTCGATTTCGCTCGCGCTGTGCTTGCCGCTCCACCGTCCACGTTGCATAGAACAACCTCGGCACATCCGCAATCAAGGGTCCACGACCAAGCCTTTACCAAAGTCCACCAGAAAACGCTCCCGCTTTCAATCCTGAGTCCGCTGTCCAGTGTCCCCAATGCCACACTTTGTATGTCATACGGTTATGACGGGATAATAATGATATCATGATACCATTCGCTGAAGACGAATTTCATCGTAGAATTTGGTCGACCGGAGGAGAGAAATGCGGAGGCTAAACCGGTTTTGATCTTTGTCTGGCCTTGGCGCCTTAGGGTTAAGCCTCGGGCCATAGAGGACGACCAGAGACATACAGGGGACTGACGCCATGCAGCAATGATCCAGGATGTGTGCGAGATTATCACTTAACAATTGTTCAAGTTTTCTCTTCTTCCTTCCTTTTCTTTGTCTCCTTGCTGGTGGGGTGATTCGGAGGCACATGTTTGAAGCATAGTCTCCGACTCACTGGTCCAAACATTACTCCGTATTTGTTTTGTTCACGAATAGAATGTGTTCGATGTCGTGTCTTGTTCTGTGCGACTGTGGCGCCTCTGGACTTATACATAGTCCATAAATGTAACCCGCCCGTGTGCCACCCAGTCCCTTAACCAAGTACGTATGCAGTCCAAAGTGGCGTTAGAATGCAGACAGGGAATATTCTACGTGATTATGGCATCTTCATTTTGCCCCACGCCTTTGTCCTTGAACATGAAAACTGCTGGATTTATTAGATCCATTCTTTTTGTCATATAAATTGATTGCTTGCTTGCCTTTGTCCGACATCTACCTTTGTACCACTCGCCGACCAATTTTCTTTCCACGTGCGTGGGCCAGTATTAGTTCAAATACTCAAATATGTCGGAGAACAAGGCTGTCATCTTCAAGAGCATTCCCTCGGGGCTGCCCCGTAAAGGAGAACACCTCACGGTTGAGAAAGTGCCATATCCTGATCGTACTCCCGAAGATGGAATCATCGTCCAAAATCTGTATGGCAGCTTTGACCCTTATCTGAGAGGTCGTATGAGGGGTAAGAATTACCTATCATCCTAGCTTTTTCGTCTTCTCTCTCTCACACACAAACCACTGACAGCCTCGCAGCACCGGATATACAAAGTTATGCATCGGCATTTGAGCTCGGAAAGCCCATCGACAACAGGCACATTGCCAAGGTTATCGAGTCAAACAATGCAAATTTCAAAAAGGGGGACATAGTAGTCGGACACTTTCCCTTCCAAGAATTTGTCGCTGTGGATGGCAGTAAAGTGGCGGCCGTCAAACAGCTTCAGAATCCGCTCGGTCTTGAAGACATTCGCCTGTTTCTAGGTGCGCTGGGAATGCCCGGCCTCACGGCCTATTCTTCGCTGTACGAGATCGGCAAGCCGAAGAAGGGAGAGACCATATTTGTGTCAGCTGCCAGTGGCGCCGTGGGCCAACTCGTCGGCCAGCTTGCAAAACATGAGGGACTGAAGGTTATTGGCAGTGTTGGCTCTGATAAGAAACTGGATTTCATCATTAATGAGCTGGGCTTTGATGACGGGTTTAATTACAAGAAGGAAAGCCCTGCGCAAGCACTAAAGCGGCTGGCGCCTGAAGGGTTGGACATCTACTACGAGAATGTCGGCGGAGAGCATCTTGAGGCGTCTCTCGACGCGATGAAGACGTACGGTCGCGTCGTGATGTGCGGCTTGATTTCGGGCTACAACGTCCCTCAGGAAGGAGAGTATCCCCTGCGGAACTACAGACAAATTCTGTGGAAGCGACTGACAGTGCGAGGCTTCCTTGTCGGGGATAAGGGCATGGGTGATAAATACGCCGACGAGCACCGGGAGCGTGTGTCAAAATGGATACGCGAAGGCACCTTTAAGGCTGTTAACTGGGAGGTTGAAGGCATTGAGAATACCGCTGACGGTTTGATAGGTCTCTTCCTGGGCCATAATTTTGGCAAGGCAGTGCTGAAGTACTAGTACGTTGCACTAAATAACAGCGAGCGAGAGGTTGTCTGAATCTTGTCGCAATGTCGCTGCATACGCACCTGGATAATTGTCAATAGCTAGTCTTGATATTGAATACCTAGGTATCTCCTAAATGTAACCAACCATTTGATAAGGTCAACTTCTTGCTTTAATAGCCCAACCAAGTCACTAACCGAGCACCAAGAGGATAAGACCAAGAGCAACAGATCTTCTCGAAGTAATCCTTTGATCATGCGTTCGACCCGACGGCCTTGGGCAGATAATGCATGATCCAAAGTCATGCATATCCAAACTAGGACACCACACACCAGCCAGCTGGAACATTGCTCATGGCTCTTCCTTTCTCATCCGCTTCCGGCAAACATCTCGCAACAAACTCGACAGTATCCCAAAACTGCTCACTGTCTGGACCCCCCTCTGGCTTCGTCCACTCGTCTCGCGGGGGATACGGCGATTTATCAAATAATAAACGCAGAGTATACCGTGACCCAAAGGGGTCCTTCGAACCAACCCAAACCGGGGCCATGAAGTTGCCCTTCTCAATTGTAATGGTGAAGCGTTTTGCTGAAAAGGCAGCTTCTGAAAGACCCTTCTCGTTTAGAATAGTGTTACCTCGCACTACCGCGATATCTACCCGTCGCATAATCCTTTTAGTGTACGTTATTTCAAGGTTGAGCTGGCCCAGGAGTTGAGACTTTCTTGTCTGTCCCAGCACTCTAGTCCCTGTGGTACTTGTAGTTTCAACAACGATTTGGCGCGGTTGAGGTAACGAGAGGCTTTTCCACTCAGTCTCCAAAACGATAAACCAGCAATACTCCACGCAGCACCAAAGCTTACTTTCACATAGGTAGTTAGTGATCGGCCCAGAGACATATACCTAGGCAATGGTTAGTGGTACTCACCTCGCCAGTGCCATCCTTGTTAAATTTGAGGGATCTCTGGCCTTCCGAATCAAAGATCCAGTGATAATCTCCACAAAGGATGGAGCAAAGGGCTTCGTTCATGTTGAATATCTCGGCCGTTATTTATTTGCTCTTTATGGCGAAATTTGGAAGGCTCTATTTTCAGGGGGGTCCCTGAAAATGGAAGGAACCTTGGAAATTAATAAGGGCGTGTGGAAAAGCAGCCGGTGGCTATCTAGGTATCTGTTTGGCTGATTAGCAGATCTGCTATAGCGAGCGTACTTAACTCTGTATGCAGATGTCCAGTAGATACTAGAATGGTGGTTACCTCCTAGTTAATTGTTCGGCTGTATGCTACGCTAGTTAACTAGTTAACTAGTTAAGTTATGCTAGTTAACTAACGTAATCAGACACCGAGCGGGCCACTTTCTCCGGAAAACACGCTCTATAATGATTACTAGATTTCAACGCGTCAATATGCCACCAATTCGTACAGGAAATACACAAAACTCAAGCGATCAAGAGGGCAAGATATTACTTGCTATTTCCGATTTAAAAAATGGAAGAATTCAAACTGTACGTGAAGCTGTACGGATCTATAATGTTTCTCGTACAACTCTCCAACGTCGACTTGCCGGCATCGAATATCGAGCTGAAAAACGCGCCAATGGTTCTAAATTAACTCAATATGAGGAGGAATCTCTTCTAAAATGGATTCTTGATCTTGATAAACGTGGATTACCTCCCCGAGTATCTCTTGTACGAGATACTGCTAATCTTCTTCTTTCCCAACATGGAAATGAGCAAGTTAGTGAGAAATGGGTTAATCGATTTGTTAATCGCCATCCAGAGCTAAAAACACGATTTTCACGAAGATATAATTATGAGCGGGCTAAATGTGAGGATATTAA
The DNA here is from genome assembly GCA_023625875.1 of Trichocomaceae sp. PYS4502. Taxonomy (NCBI): domain Eukaryota; kingdom Fungi; phylum Ascomycota; class Eurotiomycetes; order Eurotiales; family Trichocomaceae; species Trichocomaceae sp. PYS4502. The sequence goes on along the minus strand of JAMAFX010000399.1, from coordinate 3,883 downwards.
GGTAATCCGAGAGCGTTTTGATCGCGTACAAGCGGCTATACAAGAATATGGGATCTTATCTGAAGATATATACAACTTTGATGAGACTGGCTTTGCTATGGGCCTTTGTGCATCTGCAAAGGTTATAACAGGCAGTGATCGATATGGACGGCCTTATCTATTACAACCTGGTAACCGGGAATGGGTTACAGCAATCGAAGCAGTCAATTCAACTGGATGGGCTTTACCTTTATATATCATCTTTAAAGCAACAACATTCTTTCAAGAAGGGTGGTTTGAGACTCTTCCACAAGATTGGAGACTTAATATCAGCAATAATGGGTGGACGACTGATGAGATTGGAATAAATTGGCTTCAAAACCACTTTATTCCTTATACAACTAGTCGTACAAAGGGCAGATATCGGATGCTTATTCTTGATGGCCATGGAAGTCATCTTACTGCTCAATTTGATCAAATCTGCCTGGAAAATAATATTATACCAATCTGCATGCCACCTCACTCATCACATCTTTTACAGCCTCTCGATGTGAGCTGTTTTGCTGTTTTAAAGCGACAATATGGACGATTAGTTGAGCAGCGTATACGACTTGGATATAATCATATCGACAAGCATGACTTCCTTACAGCTTTTCCAGAAGCTCGTACAATGGCATATAAAGTTGAAACTATTCAAAATGGCTTTGCAGCAACTGGATTAGTACCTTTCAATCCAGATCGAGTCTATCAACAGCTTCATATTCAACTTCGGACCCCAGCACCCCCTTTAGGAAGTGATGATACTAGTTCACAATCTTCCTGCTTCCAAACACCTCAAAATCTACGCCATTTCAATCGTCAATCAAGTACAGCAAAGAAGTGTTCAGCTCAACAGCCAACAAGCCCACTAAATGTGGTTAATCGAACAATCGAGCGGATGTCTAAAGCGTACGAAATTACTATGAATGAGCTACTAATTGTACGAAAAGAAGTGCATGATTTACGGGCTGCAAATGAGAAAGAGAAGCAAAAGAAGAGACGATCCAAGGCTCGATTACCTCACGAAGGCTCTCTTACTACGCAGGAAGCTCAGGCTCTTATAAGTAATCAAAATGAGGCATCTCAACCTCCTCCGGCCGCTCCAGCTGAATCCGAGCCTCAAGCCTCTCAACCACGCGTACGAGCGCCACCAAAGTGTAGTGGATGTGGAATTATTGGACATAAAATTAACAGGTGTCCAAATCGTACTTCGAATTAAATATTTGTATATAATTATTATTTCGGTTAGAAATTTCGGGTTGAAATTAATATGGAGCGTGTTTTCCGGAGAAAGTGGCCCGCTCGGTGTCCGATTAGTTAATAGTTAACTAACTTAGTTAACGTAATTCACCAGCGAACCGGCCACCCTAGCGAACCTCTCCCGAAAATAACTCTCCATATTGATTCTTCATATTTCGACGCGTCAAAATGCCACCAATTCGCCAAAAAGATCCTCTACAATCAGCTCAGGTAGAGGGAAAGATTGAATTAGCTATTTCCGATTTAAAAAATGGAAGAATTCGCAGTATTCGTGAAGCTGCTAGAATCTATACAATCCCTCGTACCACTCTTCAAGATCGCATGAACGGTATACAATATCGACAAATAACACGCGCCAACCACCATATATTGACTCAATCTGAGGAGGATTCGCTTGTCAAATGGGTTCTCGATCTAGATAAACGTGGATTACCCCCCCGGCACTCTCTTGTACGAGAAATGGTCAATTATCTTCTTTTACAACGCGACAAACCACAAGTTGGAAAAATTGGATAACCCGTCTAATTAAACGCCGTCCAGAGATTGATTCCAAATTCGCAAGGAAATATAATTATGAACGTGCCAAATGTGAAGATCCGAAGATTATTCAGGAGCATTTTGATCGCGTACAAGCTGCTATATCTGAATATGGAATCTTACCAGAAGATATATTCAACTTTGATGAGACTGGCTTTGCTATGGGACTCTGTACAACTGCAAAGGTTATTACTGGAAGTGATCGATATGCTCGGCCAAAGCTTTTACAACCTGGAAATCGAGAATGGGTGACTGCAATTGAAGCAACAAATTCAACCGGTTGGGCTATTCCTTCGTATATTATTTTCAAGGCAAAGAAAAACGTACGATTAGGTTGGTTTGAGGATCTCCCGGATGATTGGAGAATCAATATTAGCGACAATGGTTGGACTACAGATCAAATAGGATTAGAATGGCTTAAAACCGATTTCATTCCTTATATTAATGGTCGTACAATGGGAGAATACCGAATGCTGATTCTTGATGGCCATGGAAGCCATTTACCTGCAGAATTCGATCGTACATGCACTGAGAATAATATTATTCCAATCTGCATGCCACCTCATTCTTCACATTTATTACAGCCTCTCGATGTTGGCTGTTTTGCAGTTTTAAAGCGACATTATGGCAAGCAGGTTGAGCAACGAATGAGGGATGGATTCAATCATATTGACAAAATGGACTTTTTAATGGCATTTCCAGAGGCTCGTACAATGGCATACAAAGCTCAAACTATTCGGAATAGCTTCGCAGCCACCGGATTGGTGCCATTCAATCCGGATCGAGTCATTCAACAACTNAATTGAAGACACCAACCCCTCCTCCAAGTCGATCAAGCGATACACAATCATCCTGCTTACAAACACCTCAAAATATATGTCAATTTGTACGCCAGTCAACTACAATTACAAAACGTATAAATGAGCGTACAGGAAGCCCAAATCAAGTGATTGATCAAGCAATTATGCGAATGTCAAAAGCCTATGAAACGACAATGAATGATCTTATACTCGTACGGAAAGAAAACCGTGATTTACGAGCTTCGCATGAAAAAGAGAAGCAAAAGCGTGAAAAATCTAAAAAGCAAATATCTATTGAGCAAGGGGTTACAAGAGAAGAAGCTCAAGCGCTCGTACAAGGTCAGGTTGAGGCATCTCAAGCTGTTACTACTGCTCCGGGTGAGCCGGAGCTCCCAGCTTCTCATCCACGTATACGACGTCAATTTCGCTGCAGTGGTTGTGGTGTTGAAGGACACAAAATAACCGGCTGTCCTAATCGTACTAGTAATTAATTTTTTGTATATAATTTGTATGTGGTTAAGAAATTGTGATTTGAAATCAATATGGAGAGTTATTTTCGGGAGAAGTGGCCGGTTCGCTAGGGTGGCCGGTTCGCTGGTGAATTACGTTATGGATTTATTTATCTTATTTAATAAGCCTAGATGGTTAGATATTACTAAGTGTATTATATTATTTATAATTATTAGTTTATTTATTTATTTCTATATAAGTCTAGTCTTTGAGATGCTTTATAATACTTTTCTTAGATTAAGTTTAATAATAATGGATAGGTGGTTAGATAAGTGATTAAGTTCTAGAATAACTGTACTAGATAAGGTTATTATAGAATTCTGAAGTTAGAAATGCTAGATCTAGACCTGATCTTATTAAGCTATTAAATATTCTTCTTTAAGTTATAATATTTAGGGCTGTGATTATAAGAAGAGATTTTGTTTTAAATATTTCAATAAGTTTATATATAATAATATTCTTTATAAGGTTTTCTAAGGCATTCTAGTTAGAATAATAATAGTTAAAATCTTTTAATAGAATTATCTCTCTATTAGTGTGTGCTTTAAATTTTATAATAGATATATTATTAGCTTTAAAATATTAGAAGCTCAGATGGAAGTATATATTGATAATAATTATTTGTTATTCTCCTAACTAGAGTTAGAAGATAGCTATATAATCCTTATAAAATAAGATTTCTTTATTTATTTGCTAATACCCCGCTCGACTTTTGTCATGCGGATCCTCTCTAGTATGCGGCAGAGAAAACCTCTGGT
>JAMAFX010000398.1:0-15441 GCA_023625875.1 Trichocomaceae sp. PYS4502 | reverse complement strand
CCAATCGCATATCAAGGATCCCTAGTTAACCGGAAGAGGCATAGCTAATTACACAAGCCCCCAAAGTAGGGGATAGCTCAATCGGATCACAAGTCCTCAGCATGAAGCAAGCATAAATCCTGATCTGATTGAAGCGCTTGTTCTTATATATTTCTTGGATACTATCCTAACATACACAACATGCCGCAGTATACCTTAATTAATCGCTCTGGATCTCCTGCTCCGCTTGGGGCCAATTTTCTATCGTCACCGCATCACCAGTCAATTTCACATCGACCGCAACAGATCTCTCCACATTCAAAGCCAGTTGATAATCACCCGGGTATACAATTTTATTACCGTTCTCATCGACCCGCGCAATTGCACCCATAGGTACTGGAATAACAAGATTCACTAATTTCCCTGGTTCAATGGTGGCTACTCGCTCGAACCCGACCAACCACTTGTTAGGATAGGGTGGAGGACCGGCATTGCTAGTATTTGCAAAGAGCATTGCAGAATATGGCGACGCAATGTCTCCGGTATTCTTGATTGTCGCAGTGAAATTGAGAAAGGGAACGAGCTCGCTATATTCATAGCTTGCGGAGCGAGGAGCTGTGAAAATATCGGAGATGTCAAAGGATGCCGATAATGAGGACCTACCTATTGCAGTCTCCTCGAACTTTGTATAGAATAAACCATGACCAAATCCATAGACCGGCTGTCCTGTATACCACATATATGTCTGGCCTGGATTGGATGTACCGTTTGGTCGGAGATTCATGTCTGTAGCTGGGAACTGGGTTACATATTCAGCTGGGTACTGTGTTGATACGAGACGACCCGCTGGTGCACGTTTCCCTGACAAGACATCAAAAATTGCCTGACCACCCGACTGACCCGGATACCCACCCCAAAGGAGAGCGTTAACGTTGCGATTCTCTTTCAGCGAGGATGAGTCGACTTGCCCACCTCCCATTTGAAGCACAACCAAGGGCTTTCCCGACTCGCTGAGCTGTTTAATCAACTCAAGTTGGTTACCTGGCCATGTAATATTCATACGGTCCAAGCCTTCAGCTTCTATGGTGTTGTCAATTCCCCCGAGATAGATGATAACATTCGAGCTTCTGGCCGCGGAAAGAGCATCCGCAAAACCAGATGTTGACGCATCTGAAATGTTTGTTCCAAATGCATAATTGACAGCATAACCAGCGTTGGCGGCGGCCTGCAATGGACTGGTCAAGTAAGGAGGCGTACCATAATAGTTTCCTTGAAGCTGAGTAGTAGCATTGGCCCAAGGTCCGATGAGAGCGATGCTGCTAATATTCTTGGATAGAGGCAGGAAATTGTTTTCATTTTTGAGCAGGACGATTCCCTCCACTGCTGCCTCATATGAAATGTTCCACGCGTCTGTCATTAAGACATCATCCCAGTTTAGACGTCGATAGGCACTCTGGTTACCGTCAAAATACCCGAGTTTGACAAGGTTGGAGTATAAGCGGACCAGAGAATGCTCGACTTCTCCTCTGGTAATTAAGCCTTCAATAAAGGATTTATTTAAATGCCATGGAAAAGTCTGACCGCAATCGATGTCAGTGCCTGCTCTGAGGGCATCTGCAGCAGCAGCAGATTCATTACCAGCGTAGGAATGGGGATTGAACACATTGTAGACGGCATCGCAATCGGATGAGACATATCCATACTCTGCAAAATCCCAACTATCTCTCAACAGAGTCTGGAGGAAGAAACTATTCGAGCAACTAGGAACTCCGTTCACGGAATTGTAAGAGCACATCACGCTACGTGCTTTGGCATATCTGGATGCTGCCAGAAATTGAGGTGTGTAGTAACCAGATAAATCCTGCTGGGTGATAATGGCGTCAAAGCCTAGTCGGGAATTGCCGCCCCAACTCTCCAGGTCGTACCCTGCAAAATGCTTAGCTGTTGCAGCGATCTTGAGCTGCTCCGGATCAACACCGCCTTGGAGACCAGTAATGTACTCGTAGGCATACGATGCTGAAAGAAATCCCGCGTCTTCACCTGGAGTTTCTTGGCCACGACCCCAAAGCGGAGATCGGAAACCATTTATATTGGGGGCATAGGCATCGAGTCCGTAGCGTCCAGCGTTGTTAAATGCACGGGCTTGGGTGGCAATGATGCTCGCAATTTGGTTTATCAGGGTTCGATTGAGAGCCGCAGTGGATAAAATGGGCATTGGGAATGATGTTGCCCATGTCCATTTCTCCCCAGAAGCTGCGAAGTTCGCCCGGTCGAGCCCATGCAAAGCTTCACTCCAGACTTGGTACGGAGGTAGGCCGAGCCGAGGAACTCCAGGCCCACTGTTTTGCGTGTTGTTAATCAACTCTTCGAGAGTGAAGATTGAAACGAGGGCTTTTGCTCGTTTAACATAGTCCACTGATGAGTTACAAACGGGATTGTCTTTGAGCGGTCCATCCACACAGTCTGGAAAGGACAAATTAAAAATTGCCAAAGTCTCTGAAAAGAGATCTGGTTGAGCTTGAGAGGAATAATTAGCATAAGTCTTGTTGTTCTGTGCCAGTGTAAGACTAGGCAGTATTGCCGCAAACAGGACTATGGTGTTGATCTTCATTGGGAAAGTTCCTGTTCCAAAAAGGAGTCGAAGCTCAAAGTCCAAAGGTAAATTCGTAGTGAACGTCCTCCGAGAAATTTAAGAGCAGAGTTGATTTTATACTTCCTCGCCATTGTTCTTGTCAATTGTAGTCGTCTACGGAGCACCTGTACTTCGCTATGATCTGCAGTCCCCAACAACCTTGATTTTTTACTATGTTTCCGGTAACAATCAATCATTGTGTGTGACTCTCACGCTACTGCTATGCCTTGCCCACCAAAGTTCTATTCATTTAGCCTGAATAAAAACGGTCCCCACAACTCATGTAGATCTCTTCAATTACATAAAAGTATAATCTAGTAACTTAACTAGTTAACTAGGGAAACTTTCTTCCACATATGACAAGCTGAGACACAGAAAATGAGGGAGCTCGCACTAGGAAAATTACCAGAATAGGAAATTTTCGGACATAATTCTTTTCAAGAACGTAGAGATGTGATACACATATTCCTTCAAGCGTACCTAGGTCCTTCTATCACAACTTGCATTGTCTGAACTCGTATATCGCAGCTAGTCGCCCCTCTCAGCAGCTACTTCATGGCCATGGGGTGCGGCAAGCATTTCATCGCTTTCTTTGCCTCATTGGAACTCGTAACCCTTGACTCATGGTTTTACAGGTATCTGCTTTAGCGTTGTGTGGTTGCCTCGATGTTCTCTGTTCTGCAGATCTTCGACCAACAGCCAAAACCGCAGGGCTACGAAAAGGATTGAAGTTATCGACGAATGATGCTAATAGTCTATTGGATATTGATCTGAAATTAGGCTGAGACAAAGAAACACGCAAAATGTTATGTTGGACTTATTATGTTTTGCGCCAAGTAATATTTCAAGCTCTCTTTCTAAATTATTCTCCAATCGATGATAGCACCAAATTAGTCTCTCTTTACCTCTTCTTTGTCTCTGGCAACGAGCCGCTCCGGGCTCGCTTGCCCACTCGTAGGGTTAGTTGGGAGGCTGTGGCCTTCAGTGATCTGGCCACTTTCCAGCCCGGCACCATGTAGACTGAGGTGACTCCTCTCGCCCTCGAAGAATAGAGCGTAGGCCTCCTCCCCGTGGACAGCGTCGTCGCCTACCATAAGTTGCTCGTCTGACATGCGCAAAGGAATGCGCAAAACGTATTGAATGAACAGGCAAATCACACTGGTCATAAAGATATTAAGGCCAATGATGAAAAGTGCACCTACGATCTGCACCCAAACTTGTCTACCATTCCCATCAATTGCGCCACCAGGAGTGGTCAAACCAAAGGCTGCGCAGCCATCAGCAGTCGCGAATATGCCGGTTAAAAATCCACCAAGAAACCCGGCAACCGTGTGCGTATGAATAATACCCACTTGGGAAGGATGTTAGTATCTCGTTTTCATCTTTATTGTTTTCACAAATTGAATGGCAACAGTAATACTCACTGACGTCGTCCACATGCTGCATCCATTTCTGCCGTCCGAGTAAATTCATCGAGATCCATGGGATAGATCCGGAACATGCGCCGATGATAATAGCACCCCAGCCGGTAACAAAACCAGCCGCCGGGGTAATGGCGACAAGGCCGGTGATTTCACCTTGTATAGCACCGATAACTGATGGTTTCTTGAAGAAGATATAGTCGAGCATCGTCCAAACAAGAAGGCTCATGGCAGTACAGATATTTGTGTTGAGCACAGCGACACCAGCATCGGGACTGGCGGCATATGGATCTCCACCATTGAATCCATTCCAGCAAACCCAAAGGATACCCGCACCGACCAGCATAAGGAGAATATTGTTGGGGTAAAACGAATCCCGATCCCTTTTCAAACGTGGACCCAGCCAATACGCAGCAGTGAATCCTACACGCCGGTTGTCACTTGTCAGAAGTGGTACCTAGATAACTTTGCTATCAAAATATGAACCGACTTACCGGCAGTTCCAGAGCTCAGGTGGATAACATATCCACCTGAATAGTCGAGGACGCCCAAAGTGTATAAGAAACCTCCACCCCACACACTTCGCATTGCAACACGATAGCCATCAGAATGTTTTCTAGTCAAGGGATTGTGGCCTTTAAAGAAAAAAATGTCCCTGGTTGACTTACCTAAAAGCACCAACGGTATAACTGAAAGTAATCCAAAGGGGGACGAAAACCATCCAGGCAAGGATATTTACACGGCCTAACAGCGAGCCTCCCAAAATTATAACGGTGATAGCCGCAAAGACGAACTGGAAGTAAATCATTGTTGACATGTTGAAATTTGTCGACATACCAGCAGCTGGCAAGGTGGTTTGTTCAAGATTTTGTTGCATGGTCAAGACAGGACCAGGAGTACCGACTAAGGGAAATTTGCCCCATTGCTCGCCAAAGCCCATCTTATAAGCCCAGATGACCCAGCATATCAAAGTTGCAGCAAACGCATAGAAAACCTGTGAAGAAATTCACAAGTTAGAATTTATATACCTAGGTATATTACCGACGTACACGATAGGTACATATCGAGACGAAGTCCACTTCAGACGAACCATGAAAGCAGAATTAATAGCCCATTTCCTGCACGTGAAGAAAAAGAAATTGTCAGTATCTTGATCTTGCATGGTGAGAGTGTGTTGCAAACAAGAAGCTTACTTTTTCACAAACCCAGCATACAATATCGCAAGCCCTGGGATAGACTGAAGCGCAACCAATGTACCAGCGGTGAGCTGCCATGCCTGATCACCTTTGTTAAGCCAGCTAGAAAAATAACTAGATCAGCAAGCCTTGATTAACGTGTAAGAGATACAAGTGAAGACGTACTCGGGGTTTGTGTTTGTCAAGTCCGACATGATGGCTGGTCGATGTAACAAGGCAGTGCAGTTACTTTAAACCAGGATCACTGCCTCTGCCAATTAGCGGCGGAATAGGAATGGGAGATAGAGCGAACAAAATAAGCAAATTGGGGACAATCGTGACGACACAGGGGAAGAATATATACTCCAGTGATATATAATCAGGATAATGCAGAGTACGGAGTACAGCAATGCAACCCCGGAACAGAACTTCTGATTAATTACTTTTCGCACCGAGCTATAAGCCTAGCTTGGGGAAGAAGAGCCGTATGCATCGAGCGCATAGAATGCTTCCATGTTTTTAGGTTCCCATCAAAGCATTTCTAGCAGACTTAGACGAGCAAGATAAGGGCAGGCGACCAATGACACATGGGCAAAAAGGGGATTATTACAGAATATGATAAAGAGTCAGAGTCTCAGAGATCAAAGAGCACGGGCCCAGGGTCGGGATATAGAAGAGAGCTTGCAGATAGGCCAGTCAACGCGCGACAAGCAATCTCTCATGGCTGCCCCATGGCTTAATGGTTCTTGATAACCGCCATCTAAATCGAATACGTACTTCATCAGCTCGTACAGGATGCACATAGTGGTCCGGATGAACGGGATACATAACTAGATAGTTACCTAATATTTCCAAACTGGAAGCAGCGATTACCTATGTACAGAATCCAGGCTGGATGCAAAGCAGATCGACGATGACTTCTACCTATGGAACATTGCGTGAGCCTATCTAAGCAATCATGGGCAAAATGGTCATTTACCTCGGTACCTAATACGCCAATGTTAACAATGCTCTGCTCTTGCCTTAGGCCCTTAGCTACTGTACAACACATGCTGTCGATGGGGCCAGCTCCGTACAATGTACATAAAGCTTAGATCAGCCACCGGAAGAGCGGCCAATCGTCTTCTCAGGGCTTATCTGTACCCATGTCGACAGCGTTTTCTGCTGACCGTGGAGTATAAAGGAAAAATTTGTAAGAAAATTACTGTACTCCGCATACGGAGTACTACTCCATATGACATATGTAAAGGAAACGAAACACGAGACGAGCGTCATTGACCTCGGGATCTCCCCGGGAAGCCAAGCCCAGCTACGGCACGACCCGTCTCGGCGAAACAGAGTTTGCCTGATCAGTTTCTACTTCTAGAACACGACACAATATACCTGTTGCGTATGTATGTACAGTCTCAATTTTGTAAAGCCACGAGTGCTCCCCTTCCCCCAAACATCTGTCCACGTTGGTATTGATACAGAAATATAGAAGACCCCGTGCGAATGGAATACAGAGAATGAAGGGCATGCATGCAAGTTCCCCCAAGTCGAAAACTAATATAAACAAAATACCCAATCGCCAAACCCAGATAAAAAAATATCCAACAAAATAAACAAAAGGAAAAAGGAAAAAGGAAAAAGAAAACTCCTCAAACAAAAACCCCGTACTCAACCGGTCCAGATGATAGACCTAACAGATCTAACCAGATCAGGTGGACCACAAACGAACACAAACGAAGGATGCACCATCGAGGCGGCGAGCAGAGTGCCGACGAATAGTCGATGGTATGGCTGCAAGTCCCAAGCAAGGTAGACGGAAACTTAAGTATCAAGAACAAGGCGTATAGGACAGCTCAGTTGCCTGACAATGTAAAGTACACCGATCCAATAATGCCTGCAGCAACGACGGCAGTCAGAATGGCAGCGCCGGCTCTATCACCTGTGGTGATGGGAGCCGTCTTAGGGGCGCCGGGAATTGGTGAGCTGCTACTGCCTGTTCCTGCAGAAGGGTTACTGGTGCTATTTCCTCCTGTGCGTGACGTAACTGGGGCATATGCGCTAGCATTTGGCTTGTTGATCAAATTTGCCCAAAACACATTTAATGCGGTCATTTGTTCTTCCAGACCGATTTCATTATCCCAATCACCAGTGTACCACTTGATGCCACAAGTATCATTGCCGGCACCGGTGCAGGACTCCGCTGCGCCTTGTGCGGATCTCCGAAGATGGGGGAGAATCGTTCCATAGGTGGACGGAACAATCAGCGCGATAAAGGCCAGCCACCCAGCGACAAGTCCCTTGAAGAGAATCTCGTTACGGTTGCAAATCTCAGTCGGTTCACAGGAGACTTCGGTTAGAACACTGTTATAACTGGTAGGAATGAACAAATCTATAGTGACATCTAACAGATTGTTCACGACGTTCAACCATTCGGCGGATCCATTGGTCTAGTTAAACAATATGAGCACCCAGAAAATCTTGCATATGAGAGATTACGTGAAGGAGTAACACTCACATAGTTATACATAAATGCTGCTCCGCTCAAGTACGTCCCGTAGTTATATGACCATCGGGTGGAATCGACTGTCGAACAGTTGTTATCCATGCCAACCGAGTCACCTATCTCCCATGTCTCGGTATTGACTAGCGGAGCGGAGGTGGAGATGGACCAATTCCAGATTTTATTGGCCCACTCGGCGTACGTCTCATTGTATGTATATCGAGCGAGTCGTGCCGCTAGTTGGAAGAGACCACCATTTGAAATGGCATTTTTCATACTATAGCCCGCCTCCCAAGGCCAGATTTGCCATCGCATTCCTCCACCACATGCCGATGTATCCCAGCGTGCAATCTGAGTGTTGAAGACACCCTGTGCGAGTGCCAGCCACGAGTATCCATTCGAGGCTTCTGGAAATGCCAACTCGGCGCCCGTCATGGCGGCGAGACCCCAGAACATTTGATCATCGTTGCCCTGGAATAAACAAATAGAGGTTAACTACCGGCGGGTGGTCCTCTTCCTCGAGAAGGAATAAAGATTTCTCTGAAGGTATTTTTGGATTGCGACTTACGATGTAGTTACTTTCATTGGACGGCATGTAATTGCCATTTCCAGCTTGCCACTCCATTCCAACGATGATTTCATCGTTATATGTCGCGTCACCCGTGAAGTGATAATATTCCATGAGAGCCATGAACATGGCTCCACCTTCCCACCAAGTATTCAAGAGCTTTCCTGGAATGTTCCCGGTCACATTACCGGCGTACCATGTCATCATGCCCCAGGCGGCATAACTTGCTGCATTGGCGATGGATTCTATGGTGGACCAAAAGCAGTTAGCAACTATGATGACTATTTGAACGTGGCGGGGGGACCGATCATACGTTGGTCATTGAGATCCAGAGAGATGGCTTGCGTGACTGGCGCCAGGAGCAGCGGCAATAGTAACGAACGACTTCGCCATGATCCTGTGGGCAGCATCTTGACCACAAGCATGTGCGAGTAGACAGTTATTAAAGCCAAACTAACGAGGGTGCAGAGATAACTGTATTTGCACTTCTGTCTGCTGCCCTCCGATATTTTAAACGGGGTTGTCTTCCGTAGTGAGGCACGTTTAACGAGAGGATTTCGAAGGTTTGGATAATGACTGTATGTCGAAAGAAAAGAGCCACCGACGAACGAGCGTTAGTAAAGTTGGAGGGTGAAAGATGGTTTTGGGTCGGTTGAGGGCAGGTGGGTGTGGATTGGCAGCGTCTGTCCAGTGTCAATGTACGGAGTAGTTTCTGAGACTCTTGAATGTTAGTGCCGGAGTTTAGGGGGGGAAGAAAAGGTGGCACTGCCGCTCAGCTACCTCTTTTGGGGTCCCGAGTAAGCGTCACACGCAAGTCGACTTACCAAGGAGTTTCAGAAGTGTACTACGTAGTAGAGATGTGATCTGAAACAGGATGCGGAGTATGGACCTCGGGAGTACGTACGCTGAAATAATGCTACGGCCAGGAGCTGTTGATTCACTGGCGACTGGGGTCTTTGTCGCTCGCTCGGTAGCCAGTTTGTCAGTGTTCACTGTTCACTGTTCAGTGGTCAGTGTGGTGTGGCTGAAGGCATGATACAGGTTTGAAGCCAGGATTTGCAGAAAATCCAGCGGCACCACCGGAGGGAGGCGTCAGGCAGGGCCGGAAAGGGGGGGCTGTGCGAAAGAGAGACAGATTTGCTGTGCCGTGACTGGCTGCTGGTTGCCAGTGGTTGGTGATATGCTTAGTAAGCATTTCTAGGCTTAACTATTTACGGAGTAGAGCGTCGCAGTTACCGCGAATCAGAATTCAGAAGTGCCCATTGTACAGCAAGCACTAGTCCACAAGAGCACTAGTGTGCTCAGGTATGCTATTTTCGGCTCATGGTGTGGGGCCTACGCAGTTTGCAGCCAAGAATTCCTTTTTTCAGTACTCTATATTGGTGCACAATTTGCCATCTAATGGTGCATTTGCACGCTAATAGGTGATAGTTTCATGCCTTGCGGATGTTCGCGGCTTCCTCATTATTTTGCTACCTAGATAGGTAACCGCCGCTTCATGGAGGATACATGCTGCATCTAGGAGGGTTATGGATACACGTCTATTATGTGCAACTGGAAGTTGTGGCTATTTTTTTTTCGCAGTCTTGAGCCATGGACCAGAAGAACTGTGGAAGAAGTAAATGCAATGTGAGCGACATCCCGTCTTGATCGTGATATTGCGCAAAATTGGAATATCGGGATGTTTACGACTTCCTTGACCAGTGATAATCCATGATATATTCAGGATGTTTGCATCAGGTTCCCTCGCGCCAGTGATATCGAAGAAAGTATAGACATCGGCGTTGATAGCGCTATCGTTCTCTCAAATATTGAGAGCGAATAATGCATCCGTTTAAGGACGATTACAATGGGTCCAGGAAGCATGAGTCTTATGGAACCCACACTTGATGGATTTAATAGCCTTGCAATGTTACGAGGGTCTTGTTTGTGATGAATCAGCGGCTTCGAGAATCCTTTCACATCCTTGAGAGAGTCATCGTCGAGGTTTCGACGACGATTCTAGTGCATTTACATATAAGTGAGAATTGGGCTGTCTGGCATGGGTAACCAATACAGTACAGTCGAAGAGACGGAAGACTGGGATGATGACAACAAATATATCACTGCCTTTGACTAAGATGACGAAGATGATTATAACGTTGATGCCAAGGCGGCAAGGCCCCAGGCCACGTTTGGTGTTGGAAATATATCACGTGAATACGAGCGAATACGGAACGTTCGTAACCCGTTATAAACCAATACCAAAAAGACCCATAAAGGGGTACTCCTTTTTTGGTGTAGTTGGTATTTGGTTTACCGTTTGTTACCGTTTTAGTTCCGACATTTGGTTATTGTCACGTGACGGCTGTTGTGATTTTTGATGTTTTAATTTTTCTAAAGTTTATCTGGTGAAGAACATGCCGCCAAATATCCATGGCCACGTCCATCAAACTAGGCTCGCTGTCGGAGCTTACCAAGTCGCGATACGTTGTGCATTTATCTAATGGCAAACGTTTGGTACTTTTCCGCCTTGTATCAATGAAATCGTCACATGTGAAGAGCAATGATTCCAATGAATCGCCGGATGGGTGGACATACTACGCCATGGAGGCCGAATGTCCCCATGCCGGAGGTCCAATAGCGGAATCGAGCGTCGATATTGAGGATTCTTCCTATGTAGTGTCTTGTCCGTGGCATGCATACGATTTCAATATAGAGACTGGGGAATCCAGTGTTGGAATCAAAGCCTGCACTTATCCTGTTGTCATTCATGGCGAGGCTGTGTATCTCAACTATTTGGGAGATAATAGTGACGTGGGGATTAAAAAAATCGATGCTGTCACTGAAAAGGTCAAGCTGAAGAGCAATCAGAACTCAAGACTTCTCCTGATTCCTCAAAATGGTCCAAACAATCCTCTCTATCTGGATGAGAAATCGACATTCTGTGATTGGGCCGTCCATATCCTTAATACTGCAAATCCTGAGCACAAGCTAGAACTCACACATCACCTATTCACGATTTTCACCAATGGAGAAAACTCTTCTGCTCCAATGGAGCTAGGAAGGGGGACGGTTACTCCTCCCAACCACCCACCACGTGAACACTTGAAGGAGATCAATCCATGGGATACCCCGAATAATGGTCGTGGGGGCAGTTTAAAGAGTAGGATTGCGATGCTCCATGCACTAGCAAATATTGAACTATGGGCTATCGATCTCGCCATTGATATTTGCGCCAGATTTGCGACATTTAGGACACAGCGTAATGCACAAGAGCTCCCACGAACTTTCTTTGGCGACTGGCTAAAGGTGGCCTACGATGAGGCAAAACATTTTTCATTGCTCCGGGCTAGAATCGAAGACCTAGGTTCTCACTTTGGCGCGCTGCCTGTGCACCATGGACTTTGGCAATCTGCAACGGAGACGTCGCATGATATCAGGGCACGTATCAGTATTATAGCTCTTGTACATGAAGCTCGTGGCCTCGACGTTAACCCGATGACTATTCAGAAATTCCGCAAGTCCGGTGACATTGAAAGTGTCAAGGCTTTAGAAGTTATTCATCACGATGAAATCACGCATGTCACCACTGGTCATCGGTGGCTGACCTGGATTTGCAATCAAGAAAGAACGGATCCGGTCCAAGTTTTCCGTAGTAATGTCCGGAAGCACTTTAAGGGTTCCCTTCGAGGACCATTCAATGAAGAGGCACGGCTGCAGGCCGGTATGGAAGAGCGATGGTACAAGGACCACGTCGGTACCGATGTTTGAGAGGCATTATTTACATTCTGCGAGCTAGCCTTCAACTTCTATGCTGGCTGGATCAGACGTAGGATTGACAACACTAATAACATTTTTATCGGCATAACGATGGTATATGACCTTTTTTCCAGAAAAAGTGGCAACTCATGAAATTGGATATCAGGGGACAACATAGCTGATTATACCCTCCCAGATCATTGTGTGGGTGCAAATGTTGCTTGTTCTCGACCAAGCTCACCTTGGTTGGAACTTGGGGGAAAGCTGAAATCCTAATAGGGAGACCCAACATATCACAGACTATAACCAAGGCAAGACAGCGAGAACGCCATTTATTTTTTGTATGTTTGAACTAACTCCGATAACCTGTTAGATCGGATCCGTGACCGCTTTACTATTTATCTTCACTTTGGGACTCTCTCGCATTATGGACATTGTATTTTTCCATGGAATTTCACTCTTCGTTCGAATAAGGTGATTTATGGCAGTATGGGAATCAGTTGACTTGGCACGATGGTGTCCCTTATACTCGGGCTTTGAGATGCGTCCACGGGACACCATCGCATGATATCTCATCCGAGCGCAGCTAACTAGTTCGTTTCTATTCCAGTTACTTCCAAGGTTACCGTGAGCCTAGCTAAGTAAACAACGGTTGAGGCACTGGACAGGGATCACGACACTGGACGTATCTACATACGGCGGTATAGACTCAACAGGAAGAAACCTGGCTATCAAGGATGCCAGGCCTCGAAAACCCAGGCGTGATGAATAGTGCTGCTGGCCTCCGCTGTTGCTTCTGGACGGTGTACTATAGGTTGCTAAAATCTCCCGGGCATGTAAAGCCCTCCGAGGTCCTTTTAAATTCTACTCATGTAAGCTTTATGTAAATATATTGATGGTGTTGTCTTCTGGACGTATATTACCTACCTAGGTAGGTACTACAGTATTAGGGGAAATTGGGCTTAGGGGCTTAGGGCTCTTCGCTCTGAAAGTTGTAGCTTGCTTATCAGAGGGGGATGTTTATAAATTACCTGTCCATTCTATAATTAAGCGGTGGACAATATGCTTGTTATTAGTAATGAAGCGTCCTTTCGCATCACCCATGGAAGAAATGACGTGCGAGCAAGCCGCCAACAACAACGACTTGTCCCTTGAGCTATACAACCACCTCTAAATTCCAATTATTCAGCACAAACGTCGACTCTGGCTTTGCTACGTTCTTCGATATGTAATATGTCAGACTACACATATTCTTACCTCCGGCCATACGCAGAACCATAATGGCGCTCGTTGAGATATCCGAAAATACACCTCTCTTTTCCCCATCGTCGGCGGTATCATCAGAGACACTACATTCCGACCCAGACCGCTCTGTCGAGCATGATACAATTCCGGAGACTGCCACCTTCGGTAGGAACCTCTCCTGGTCGAGTGCATATATCCTGGTGATATCTCGTGTCATCGGCAGTGGAATCTTTGCAACGCCCGGCGCTATCGTCAAGTCGGTCGGCAGTATCGGGCTATCTATGTCATTGTGGGTGGTTGGAACCATACTGTCGGCCTGTGGTTTAGCGGTGACGTTGGAATATGGATGCATGCTCCCTCGATCTGGAGGCGAGAAAGTATATTTGGAATTCACGTATCGCCATCCAAGGTTCCTTGCATCGACCTTGATAGCTGTACAGGCCGTTCTGTTAGGATTCACGGCAAGCAATTGTATTATATTCTCCAAGTACACGTGGTTTGCTTTCAACGTTGTGCCAAGTGATTTCCAAAGCAAGCTTTTAGCTGTTGGGTTACTTACAACAATCACAATTATCCATGGCCGATTCATGCAAGCCGGTATCGCCATTCAAAATGCTCTGGGATGGGTCAAAGTTTTCCTCGTTGTTTTCATGACTCTTAGCGGGGTTTATGTGATCTTGTTCCGCCAAAATAGCATTGCTCCTCACACTTCGTTGTTGTCCCCGGAAAGTAGCATTTGGGAGGACTTATGGAAGGATTCAGAGTGGAGCTGGAATACAATCTCGACCTCGTTGTTCAAAGTCTTTTATTCTTACGCCGGTCTGTCGAACGTCAACAATGTAATGAACGAGGTGAAGAATCCAGTGCGGACGCTGCGTAGTGTCTGCATAGCTGCTTTGATTACAGCGTGCATTTTATATATGCTGGCTAATATCTCATTCTTTTTGGTCGTATCTCTCGACGAGATAAAAGAGAGCGGAGAACTCGTTGCAGCCCTCTTTTTCGAGCACGTGTTTGGCCCAAAATGGGGAAGGACGTTTCTCCCGTTAATGATCGCGGTTTCTGCAGCGGCAAACGTTATGGTTGTGACATTTTCTCTGGTATGTAGTCAACAATTTCTCACTGCAAAAACAGTGAAACTCACTGGCGAGACAGGCTCGCGTCAATCAGGAAGTAGCTCGGCAGGGGTTTTTCCCTTTTGCCAGAACCCTCGCCTCTTCCAAACCATACAATTCGCCATTTTGGGGCCTTATCATTCACTATGTGCCGTCGTTGCTAGTAATTACTCTCCCGTCACAGGGTGCAGTATACAATTTTATATTGGATGTCGAAGGGTATCCGGGGCAGATAATGAGTCTTGCCGTTGCATCTGGAATCGTCATTCTTCGCCACAGACGTCCAGATCTCAAACGACCGTTCAAGGCTTGGCTTCCGGCTGTATGGCTGAGGATCTTGACAAGCATTTCGTTGCTAGCTGCACCATTTTTCCCGCCTGCTGACTGGAAAGGTGACGTGGACTTTTTCTATGCCACTTATGCTATTGTTGGTATTGGAATGTAAGTCATCAGCTTACGCGCTGAAAGTATATTTTGTTTTTGAGACTAAAATAGAACGTGTTAGTCTTTTGTTCGGCATTTTATATTGGTATATTTGGACGATTTTACTTCCCAGGCTCGGGAATTATACCTTGGAAGAAAAAACCGAAGTTCTCGAAGATGGCACGAGCATCACAAAACTGGTGCATAAGCCGATATTATAACTTTGAAAACATTTGTTTGGATTGAGATTGGCATATTACTTTCGTATGCTGAGTTTTATTGGATTGGAATGACTTGAGCTGTGGAGTGGACCAGCACCAGCTGCACCGCTGTGGATCAGGATGAAGCAATAGAATTCTGACACTTTCAGTTGAAAGACAACTGCTTATATGATTAATGTTTAGTTCTTCGTCTCCAAAAACTGTCGCTACCTTCATATATTGCTTGTATTTCAACTTTGGTTAAGCTATCTAAGACGATGCTTTCATTTTTAGCGTTTTGGCCATATCACCATCTCTTCCTTTCCTATACTACATATACAATATTCATAGAACTGGAGAACAAAACAGGCGAAATTTACCGCTCCGCACGAATCGAATCGAATCGAACTTCTTCCTAATTCGATTCGATTCGAATTAATCCTGAATATGA
>JAMAFX010000397.1:0-15600 GCA_023625875.1 Trichocomaceae sp. PYS4502 | reverse complement strand
ATGTAGCAAATTCGATTGGTTGCTGACCCCTGTAAGGCCCACCGTACTAACAAAACCACCGGGGTCAACCGTAGTAGGTATGTATTTGTGGAAGCTGACGGGCTACGGGCGTTGTTTGAGCGGCAACGATGCCGAGATCGGCGGCAGCATCATTTATACCCTGCTAGGTACACGCAGTCTTAATCCAATCACCAAACATCTCATTTATACTGTTAATGGGTTCAATTCAGTAACGACGCCATTTAATGCTTTTGTAAGAGACTTTGAAATGCGCAGGAGCTTCTATGATTATGATATAAGCCCGTTGTCCGTTACAGTGACAACTTGACCCCAAGCATCCTTTTGATAGATACTCTAGAATCTACATGTAGATGCTGATGCCAACTGAACGAGCATATACATTCTAAATTCGCGGACCATCCAAAATAACCCTCGCAGCATCCGTCGTCCACCAGCTCTTCCCCGGCTCTCCGGGAAACGCAAACTCATCCATACTGTCCGCTTTCATCTGCACACTGTACCCGGGCTCCATGGGCGTCACGATATACCCATCCTTCACACTCGCCGGATGCTCAAAATGCTCATGCAAGTGGTCCACATACTCCAACAAGCTCCTCTTACCGCTAATCACCACGTAGTCGATCGTGCTCAGATGCTGGGTGTATTCCGGTAAACCAACGCCGCCAGAGTGAGGCACGATGGGAACACCGAATTTGCGCGCCAGTAGTAGGATGGCGAGGCATTCGTTGACGCCGCCGACTCGGCAGGCATCGGGCTGGAGGACGGTGAGGGCACCGGCTTGCAGGAATTGTTTGAACATGACCCGGTTCTGGCACATTTCGCCAGTGGCGACTCCAATGGCGCCGTGGGCGGTATCGGCGAGCGCCTTGCGGATGGCCGCATGGCCGAGAATGTCGTCTGGGGATGTAGGCTCTTCAATGAACCAGGGCTTAAACTCGGCCAGTTCCTTCATATAGGCAATGGCTTCTGGGACCGACCAGATCTGTGGCAGCAAAAGTTAGACAGACAAGAAACAAAGAAATTAGTCGTTGTTCCTAACTTACCTGATTAGCATCCACCATCAACACATTCCCCTTGTCATAACCAATAGCCTCACGAGCAATCTTCAACCGCCGCTTATCATCCTCCAGACTGCCGCCAACCTTCAGCTTGAAATGCTTAAACCCATCCTTCACACTCCGATCCAAAAGCGCCCTCAGCTTCTCCTCCGAGTACCCCAACCACCCGGCACTCGTAGTATAAGCCGGCACAGCCTTATTCATCTCCGCATCTCTGATGCGCTCTTGCTTCGTCGGCTCAACCTCCCTCAACAACGCCACTGCTTCCTCCGGCGTCAGCGCGTCCGTAATATATCTAAAGTCAATACATCGCACCACTTCCTCGGGACTCATGTCGGCAATGATGCGCCAGACGGGCTTGTTGAGCGTCTTGGCCCACAGGTCCCAAAGTCCATTCACCACGGCGCCCAGGGCAAGATGGGTTACTCCCTTTTCGGGGCCGATCCATCGCAGTTGACTGTCTGAGACGAGGTAGCGCCATGTCTTGCCCCAGTCGGCGGTGATTTCGTCTAGATTTTTGCCTACGATGAGCGGGGCGATGGTGCTGATTGCGGCGCAGACGATTTCGTTGCCGCGGCCAATTGTGAATGTCTAATTCTCGATGATTTAGTTTTATATATATATATTAATATATTCAAAATAAAGGAAAGAATAGCTCACCATTCCATGACCCTCGTATTGGGAGTCTGTTTGGATAATGCAGTATGCAGAGGAATAGTCTCCGGCAGCATTCATGGCATCAGAGCCGGTTTTGTCGAGAGACGTCTATCGTCGTTAGAGTGGGTCCCTGGATTCTTCTGGTATAATCAACTCACCGGAAACCTCACGTCTCTCGTGACGAAGCCCGTGATCTTGACCATCTTTATGTCCGTGAGATGAACTATGACAGATCTGGGAATAGCAGGTATGCAATTGGTAGTCACTGCAGGACAAGATCCATGGACACAGAGAAGGAGAACAACCGAGGGGCTCCCAAAGTCTTTATTTATTTACTCTGATACCTTTGATACCTTTTCTGGCCAGCTATTCATACGCATTCCCTCTAACTAACTACATGGTGAGGCTATTGCGGGGTTCTTGTTGATTGGCGGATTAATGTCGGTCTTGTTTTTCCACCAGTAAGAGCCCAAGAGGAGCGCGGTGTTTGATGCGAGGTTTCGCAGTTGCTCCGATATTGGAACTATACAGGGCGGAAATTCATGGGATGGGGATAAAGTCTTCTCGGTTGGCAGCTACTAAATACTATATAGATTGACTATCCAGAAAGCCCTCGCTTCTCGCTTTCCGAGAAGAAAATAATCATGCGCCATAGCTTCTTGACCAACACCTCGGCTTCCTCGTCGAGCGCCTGTTCAAGGAAATAACTGTTAGCAGGGTTTCTAACTAGTGCAAGTAAAAAGAGAGAAGATATACTGACCTCGGCGAGCTGCTCGACCAACTCCTGCGGTTTGCCGTGGCGGCGAATATGATCTTCAACCACATCAACCAACATTTCCTCCTGCACGCCCAGATACTCCATGATCTTCTTCTCCACAAACGGCTTGAGCTGCTCTCCAAGCACGGACTCATCAACAAATTCCCACTTGACGTCCCATTTCCAGAGCCCTTCCTTGTCTGAAGGTATCTCGGCGGCAAGCTGTCGGGCCGCTTGTGCTCTCTCCTCGTCGGACAGACCAGATGCTTCCGCGACTGTATCGAATTTGATGGGGACGAGCGTACGCTTCGTCGTGACAGCTCCTTCTTCTTCGTCTTCCAATAGTCCCTCGACTTCCGCAACTGTGCGGCGGGTGACGGAAGCCTGCGCCTTCTGCTGTGCGGCGGCACCCAGAGAAAGCTTGAATCGCTGGGGTTCCCGTGGTGCCTCGACCGGCGGCGTTTCCAGTTCTTCGGCCTGACGGGCAAGGAAGTCGTCCGCCATGCCACGCGCTTGCTCGCGTTGTTGAGCAGAGCGAGCCTTTTCTCGGTTTTCAGCCGCCCGGTCAGCATCGTCGGCTTTGATTTCTCGCCCCCGAATAGTTGCGCGGCTTCGAATCCAGGCTCCACGGTCGGCGTAGTATTCTTCCATCTTACGGCTAGCCTCAACATCGTCATTCCAGTCACTAAGGAACTTCGCCATTGCCTCTTTGGCTTCCTCAAGCTTGGCCTCTTCTTCCTTATCACGCTTCTTCTCACGCTCAACGGCTGCGGTTCGGCTTCGTTCACGGTTCAGCCATCGGCGTTCCTGATCTAGGAATTGTTTCTCCGATTCAGCTTGCCTCGTTTCTTCCCGCCGGCGCTCAAGCTCTTCGTCACTGGCATCCGTGTCATCATCTTCATGGTCCACGGGAATTCCATTTCCGTTCACAAATGAAACACCCTTCTGGTAATCCTTGGGGATCTGCACGCCAAATCCTTTAGGACCCGAGGGCGCATTGGCTATAGAGCGATCGCGTGGTCCAAGAGGAACGCCATTTGCACCCCCAGCAGGCCCGCTAGGAGCTGACAGAGGCGGAGAAGCCAGTCTACTAGGGCGGCCGCCGGCGTTCCTTGCGCGTTCCATTGACTCGATTTCTTCTTCACGGCGAAGACGTTCAAGGTCTCTGCGGTTGCTCCTCTCTCGGAACGCTGCAATTTCCTTGGCTACAGTCTCGCGCATCTCAGCTGGTATATCAGACAGTTCGTCTTCGGCGGCTATGGGAATAGTGACGACTTCCGCTGGCGCTTGTTTGCTGTCTGCATTTGCAAGGGTTATATCACCATCCCGGTCAACAGTAGATATTTCCTCTGTCTGAGTGGGTACAGCAGGACGGGCCATGTCTGCTAGGACAGTGGCGAGGCTTTGACGGGCAGCATCTACGCGAGCCTCATGTTCGGTATCATCTTCCTCGGCTTTTGTCGACTGGTACTGTTCAAGATACTTGAGAGTGCCTTCGTCGAAAACAACCTGTAGCAAAAGTTAGACTGCTGATTATTACTCCTCATATGCAATAATATAAAACATACCAAAAGCTTAGCTTTGTCTAATTC
The DNA here is from genome assembly GCA_023625875.1 of Trichocomaceae sp. PYS4502. NCBI lineage: Eukaryota > Fungi > Ascomycota > Eurotiomycetes > Eurotiales > Trichocomaceae > Trichocomaceae sp. PYS4502. The sequence continues at coordinate 11,515 of JAMAFX010000397.1, read as the reverse complement.
ATCCCCCTCGTCACCTTCTCGCGGCATCTGCCGTTTTACTGGAACTTCAACATCTTTGAGAACTTCCAGTGCCACCCTTAGGCTTTCCGGGTCCTCGTATTCTGCAAAACCAAACTTGCATGGCTTTTCATCTGCGTCCGTAGCACGAATCCAGCGTTTGAGATTGCCAGCACACCGTAGAATGCGCTCTACACCATCATCACCGCCCGTGCCTTCTGTGATGCCGCCCACGAATATAGTCCTCAGAATTTCCTCCTTTGACGGCGGCTGAAGCTGCATCATTGCATCTCGAATAGTCTGGCGCTGTGACTCGACGCTCGCCGCGCCCACGCCCGCACGACGATTCGTCTCGCCGGACCGTCCTGTATTACCACTATCCGGCGTCGATGTCTTAGCGGGACCTGACGTGCCGAGTCGAATCACAGGCGCAGAGAAGTTTATATTCGGCATGTTCGGGGGAGGCTGGAAGTTGGCTGGAAACCCGCCTGGGCGGCCAGGCTGCTGCATGTGCATTTGCTGCATCCCCGGCGGCGGAGCTGTTCCTGGCGCGGCCATACCAGGAGGAGCGCCTTTAAAGAAGACTATTAGCCTGTTGTAATTCTTTCCATCTATCACAGACGTCGAACACGAAAGTGGACTACTTACCAATGCCGGGAGCCATGCCTGGAGGCGCGCCAGGGTAGCTTCCATAGTCTGGAGGCGGGCCATAGAGGTGAGAGCCTGATACATGCACAAGTCAGCTAGGTAACGAGATTTTGCTTGATTATTATCGCTGAATCAGACTTGCCTTGATAAGGGTTGTACATTATGTCTGCTCGCAGCTGTCACAAATAGAGGAGCTTATGCAGGAGGTGTTGAAACTGAAGATGCTCGCTCTGAATCTGGAGTCTGGAGTGTTTGGACTTTGGAGAAGAATTTAGTTAGCTGCTGTTTCGGGTTTAGCCCGGTGGGCCGTGCCTGGTGTATCTGGCCAATGGCAGAGCAGCATGTAGCGTCCTCAGGCAGCCAATGAGAACGGCTTTAAGATCCTATGAAAACTACCTAGGTAACTATCATATATATCGAAAATAGTACTACTACCGAGTATGTACTTCATAAGGACAGTAGTCCATAGTCATACAGATGATTAAGTGAGCCCGGATATAAGTTTGGTAGGGTTTCAACTTTCTGGCATTCTGCAGCCAGCGGAAATACGTCGCTGACTAAGGCGCGACGCTGGTGCTTGCAAAGCAAGACTAATCCAGAACAACTTAGTAATGCTTGCCAGACCAAAGGAATCACGAATAGCATTACGAGGTAATTGCTTGGGGAAATAATGCAATGGAGTAGTACCTAGGAGTAGGGAGTAGTACTAGGTAGTATGACGAAGGATGGCCTGAGGCTCACCCCACGCGGCTGCCCCTCGGACCGTGACGTTATATAAGGCAACTCCCGCCTTCCTCGCAAAGCAAACAGTCAGCCCACCTCCAAAGTCCAAATCCTCCAGAACTTCTCCTCCTGTAGCCATCATCCTTGCTGTTTGCTAGAGTCAATTGATTGTCGAGTGAGTCGAGTCCCGCTTGTTCGTGGCTGTCCTCTTCAGGAACGAACTTGGAAGACCCCGCACTGACGTGAAGTTGGAAGAACATCCGAGATGCCCGGTTTCAAGCAAGCCACCGACCTGGATGCGTGGAAGCAGCTTCAGGAGCACCATGCTACCGTCGGCAAGAGCATTGTGCTGAAGGAAGAGTTCGAGAAGGATCCCAGCCGCTTCGAGAAATTCAGCCGTACCTTCACCAACACCGTTGACGGCAAAGACATCCTCTTCGACTTCTCCAAGAACTTCATCACCGAGGAGACCCTGGACCTACTGGTCAAGCTTGCCCAAGAGGCTAATCTAGAGCAGCTCCGTGATGCTATGTTCAAAGGTGAACACATCAACTTCACGGAAAACCGAGCTGTGTACCACGCTGCTCTACGCAATGTCAGCAACGAACCCCTCCAGGTTGACGGCAAGAGCGTGGTGGAAGGCGTCAACACCGTCTTGGAGCACATGAAGGAGTTCTCCGAGCAGGTGCGCAGCGGGGAGTGGAAGGGATACACTGGCAAGAGCATCAGGACGATTATCAACATCGGCATTGGTGGTTCTGATCTGTGAGTTGCTCCGTGATGAACATTCGGACAAGACAGGACTGGGACAAGACTGACTTTCTGGTAGCGGCCCTGTTATGGTGACCGAGGCTTTGAAGCCATATGGACACCCTAACCTGAAATTGCACTTTGTCTCCAACATCGATGGCACTCACATTGCCGAAGCTTTGAAGGAATCTGACCCCGAAACTACCCTCTTCTTGATTGCATCCAAGACTTTCACGACCGCCGAGACCACCACCAACGCCAACTCTGCCAAGAAGTGGTTCCTTGAGAAGGCCAAAGATGAATCCCAGATTGCCAAACACTTTGTTGCTTTGTCGACCAACGAAGCCGAGGTCACCAAGTTCGGTATTGATAAGAAGAACATGTTTGAGTTCGAGTCCTGGGTGGGTGGCCGCTACTCCGTCTGGAGCGCCATCGGTCTCTCTGTTGCTCTGTACATTGGCTACGACAACTTCCATCAGTTCCTGGCTGGTGCCCACGCATTGGACAAACACTTCCGCGAGGCTCCTTTGAAGGAGAACATTCCTGTCCTTGCTGGTCTTCTCAGTGTCTGGTACAGCGATTTCTTTGGTGCTCAGACTCACCTGGTTGCTCCTTTCGATCAGTACCTCCACCGCTTCCCAGCCTACCTCCAGCAATTGTCCATGGAGAGCAACGGAAAGGCCATCACCCGCTCGGGAGACTACGTCAAGTACACCACGGGCCCGATCTTGTTTGGTGAGCCTGCAACCAACGCCCAGCACAGTTTCTTCCAACTTCTCCACCAGGGCACCAAGCTCATCCCTACCGACTTTCTTCTGGCTGTCGAATCTCACAACCCTGTTGAAAACGGTCTGCACCAGCGTATGCTGGCTTCCAACTTCTTTGCGCAGGCTGAAGCTCTGATGATCGGAAAGACCCCTGAGCAGGTCAGGGCCGAGAACGCCCCTGATGACTTGGTCCCTCACAAGACTTTCCTTGGAAACCGGCCCACAACCTCGATCTTGGCACAAAAGATTACACCGGCCTCCTTGGGCGCTCTGATTGCCTTCTACGAGCACTTGACATTCACCGAGGGAGCTATTTGGAACATCAACTCTTTCGACCAGTGGGGTGTCGAGCTTGGCAAGGTGCTTGCGAAGAAGATCCAGAAGGAACTAGAGACTCCTGGGGCTGGCGGTGCTCACGATGCTTCTACCGCTGGACTCATCAAGGCTTTCAAGGCCAGGGCCAATCTTGCGTAATTCCCGCTGGACTCCAGGCTTATGTTTGCATGCTGATAGCCGTAATTAGTATGCGTAATTAGTATTTCTTTCCTTTCTCTCAAATAGCAATGACTAGAAACGAGATCAATAATGCGTTAATATATATCCGAGTTTATCTTGACCGTCAGCCTTTGATCTGTAGTAAGCTCAAGCTGTGCCGAAGCCCGCGGGATCTGCAATACGTAGCGTGTTCTTTCGACCTAGCCTACTACCAACAAAGAACAAAACCTCATTTCACAGAGCGACAACGACGAAGGGGTAACCAGGTCATGATTTGACTCATCCCCTGAAAATGATTTCGCAATATTCCAGTTTCTACGTATTGTTACTACTACTTTCCGGCGGAGGGGTGCTTGCTGGCGCTTCTCAAGATGTCGGCGGATATGTTTATGGACAGTCGATTCCTGTCAGTTGTCTGAACCGGACGATGTAAGTTCTTTGTCGTATGCGCAATAACCAATTGGTTTGGTTAGAATGGTTTGTTTAGAAACAATTGCTAATCGGTATGCTCTTTGTTGCGCAGAGATTCAGGTGAACATGTATGCTGCTCCTCGTCTTCTAGTATTTCTACCCGATGTACAGAACAGAAGCGATGCTAACGACTGTTTTTTCCTAGATAAGAGACAGCCTCGGTCGACTACAATACATTCCATTCCCAACATGTAACGAAACATCTCTCCCTCTCGCGCTCCGGTACGGAGTCACCGAGACCATCTCCTGCACCATCGACTCTCTCCCGGACGAGTTATACCACTTACTAGAATACTACGTCCATTCCGACGCACCGCTTACATGTCGTGTGCCCACAATCCCACTAAGCGGTGCAACGGGCGATGAAACAAGCAGCAGCAGCAGTAGTGACTCCACTGCAGAATATCAAGTGGTCGATGTCGCTGCTGGAGACGATAATAATAATAGCAATGGACCGCCATACACACCGCTCACAATCGCTCTGCAGGGTACCCTCCAACGTAGCCATTTGCATATCTGGACTGATATGAACGTGTTAATGCATCGGTTGAGTTCGGTCGAGTCTCCGCGGAAGGAAATCACCACCACTGCTGCTGCTGCTTCGAAGAAAAAGCATCAGATATCGCCCGGGTACGTGGTGGCAGGTACGGCATATTCGCTTCCGGAACTGCACTCTCCGAAACATGCGAACGACGACAGCAACAACAACCAGAAAACAACCCCCTCCCAACAGGAAGAAGAAGAAGACGCCGCCATGATCGAAAACGCACGCAACCCCTGGACAGCCGGCCACGGCACAAAAGTCGTCCGCGGCGAGCCCCTAACACTCAAATTCAGAGTCAGCTGGGTATCTGGCGCCGATAGTCTGGGCTGGCTAGACCAGATCCCGCCTCATAACCATCAGCAGCAGCAGCCAGTGACTGTGTTGGGGGTGTTCACGAAACTGGTCTTTTTCGTCATGGCTGCCGGGATTGGAGCGCTGTTTGCATCTTATTATCAGCGAGTAGTGCGGAAAGGTGGTGCTGGATATGGATGGCGAGGGGACGGAATACTTGGTCGTCCTGTGAGGAATGGTAGGCGGGCGAGTGGTGTTACGTATGGGAATAGTGGGAGGTCGAATGGGTATGGAGGATTTGCTGCTGCAAGTACTACTACTACTACTATGGCGTCGGCTGCGAATGGAGGGGGGTATGGATATGGGGGGTATGGGAAAAAGGATTAGGTTTTTCGTATCTGTTTTATAGATAGATGTCAACTAATGTGTAAATGATTCGTTATAGGAATTGGTGTGTCGCATTTGGAAGTAAACCACTGAAAGAAGGATATGCATGTCTTTTATAATACAGTTTATCTAAATAGCCTACTTGACAAGTCACAGACATATATAACAAAAGCATAGAAAAGAAAAGGAAAGAAAGAAGAAAAAAAATCACCACCCCTGATCCCTCATCCGCTGAATCTTCTTCACAGTCTCCTCAAACGAGAACTTGAACAGCCTCCTCCACCGCTGACTCCTGAGATCCTTACGCCTCTGCCCCCGTCTCACATGAAACTTCTGCAAATTAGCCTGTCGCCGAACCCCATTCGCATTGCAACTGATCTGCAGCGTGCGGATTGCCGTCGCACAATCAATGCCCCTTTCATTCTGGACGAGGACCTGACGGCCCAGTTTCGTGCCTAGTTTCATGGCTATAGGTTTTAATCTTTGCGGGGGGATGATTTCGTCTACGTCTCTGATTGAGGAGGATGCTGATGCTGATGATGTAGACTGCACCCTTCTCACGAGTTCTGGTTGTTGTTGTTGTTGTTGTTGTTGTGATGATGGTGATCCTCTCTTGGCTAGTCCTTCAAGTGTCCTTTCCGCCTCGGCTTCTGCACTTGGTCTGTTGCTGCCTCGCAAGCCGAAGAATGAGCGGTTGGGCAGAGGGACTTTGGATGGTTGTGCTAATTCTTTCATTTTGCTTCTGATGTCTTGCATGCGTTCTTCGAGGTTTGCTGCTTGGTCGGATGTCGAGTCAGCAGGAGTAGTAGCGGTGTTTCGCTGTGGTCGAACGGTGGTGGAAGAGCCAAGGTTCAATTTATCCAGTATTGACTGGGAGGTTTGGTGTTGTGATGGTGATGACGGGTCCAGCGTTGATTCGTTTGTGCTCGTGGTGCTCGTCGAGTTAGGAGAGTTGTCTGAAGCGTAGCCAGAGCGCTGATAGATCTGGTACAATTGTCCGCGCACAAGAGTGTGAGAAGAATATAGGGAGGACTGAGATATCGGACGAAGCAGCGTTGACGATGGCGTTCCGCGGAGACACCGTGCAAGAGAAGATTGCACCGCCATAGCGGGCAGAAAAAGAAATGGAAAAAAAAGTTGTCTTTCAGCAATTGATCCTGTTCATGTAACAATTTCGCTGACTGCTGTCTTGTTTGGCTGATGTCGAAGTCACAATAAATTGTTCGGATCCGCCAGGGAAACTAAATTCTCGGTCACGTGATCGAATTCGATTTCCGCACTCCAAACTCCTCGACAATGGACATCACTGGCAGATATGGATGATACGAATGATATTATTCGACGAGAGTATAGATTCGGTCTTGACAAGAGACACAAGTGAATTACAGATAAAACTCCCGATGGGCACACCAGCCACCCTTTTGGCGAGGATTACATAGAGGACGGTTTGCCCCAATCTCTTCCATCTATTTTAACTATTTTATATTTATCGCAGTGATATTTGTGATCACCTAGGCCTATTGGTCATGTGGTTCCCTCCAATGGACGAGTTCTCCAGGGCTCAGACCGGCTTATAGAAGCAACGCTGGATTTCTTGTGTTACCCTATACTACAGTAGAACCTGGATATAACGTATGGACGACCTCCCAAGATATGCCGGACGAGAAAGTGATATGTATCGCAAGTGGCACAGGAATACTGATCTTGCCGGGTACATTGATAGCAATACAACGAGTAACAATAATGAAACGTCTGCTCTAAAGAACACGCCTAGGAAGGTTGACAATCCGCATCATCTTTTAAGGACACAAACCTAAATACTTTTCCGCTCTCTTGCATGCCTCTGCGAGCTGTGCCATACCCAGACGTTGTCGATACACGTCTATATCCAATATGAATTCTCGCAATGGATTAAAATCTTTGAACTGTGCTCGCTGATCTTCCGGTGCAATGTCGGTAATAGGTATGGTTGGGTTTCTACGTCGACCGGGCTTAGGGAGTATTGTCTGTAGAAACTATTAGTAACTGGATGTAACAAAAAAGTAGTAGATCAAACAAACAAATTTGCTTCCACGCGTTTTAGTGTTCCATCAATAAGTTCCCAGCATCAATGCTTCCAACCCAGTCTTCGACGCCATCGAGTGGCAGATGCAGGGGACCAGGGCCCATAGCCATGATGTCAGATTGATGATGATGACTATGTGATTATGAGGAGAGAAGCCATGATGACAGTTGGTGAATAGGATACCGGTGACTCCTGCTCAGCCGATGGTGAGAATTGCGAGGTGGCGCGCTATATCGGTACTGCCATCGGGAGCGAGTTGTCGCAGATCTCGCAACCATTCAATATCTTTCAAAGTCTTTTCAATCACTTCTGTCAGGCCAGAAGCATGCAAAATCTGGGCAATGGCAGCATGTGTGGCAATGAGCTCAGGGCTTGGGAGCTCTGTGGTAGCGTTTGCTGGTTTTGTGAAGTGCACAAATCTTTCTCCGTGCTCATTAGCTGGCAATCTTGCAATATCGAAATAGACACGTGGAAAGAGTCTATATGTTTTGATCTTGTAAATGTCCCGATCCGCCTTAGTGAAAACTAATAAGCATATATTCTTTTTGATTAATCTTGTATCATACTCACAGTTGGCTCCAGTGCAAATCTAAATGCGCCAAGTTCTTCATTGAGTGGTGACCAGACGATCATCACATTCCTTGGTTCATTGATTTGTTCCGGTCTAATGATATCTCGAACATTTGGGAACAAAGCAAAGATAGTGGTCCATATATCTGCAACTTGTCCTTGCTATATTTTATATTCGTTAAGCGTAAATTAACGGGACAAGATCGAAACTGACCTGGGCGTTATTTTCAAAACTTCCAAGTTTGTATGGAATGATGTGAAACGTACGAGTAGGTGTTAGACGTTCATCAAACTCATCATCAGACAAATCTGGAAAGTGATCTCTGCTCTTTGAATCTAATAATCCGGTGATCACGCAGCGATAGTTATCTCTTTGTAAGCAAATCTGCTTAAGCCGACTTTGCTCAGGTTGAGCTGCTGATTCGCCATGGATGTTCTTAAACGGACTCGACTCCACATAGGGAGTCTTGCCATTGGATATTCTAACTAGAAATGGCTATTAGTATTAGTTGGGTCCATACAGATATCAATAAAAGACAGACCTACCGGATTGAAGAACAGCAGTTAAATGCTCAGCCATAGCAGCAAGATTGTTTTCGTTCTTATTGATCCATTGGCAGAAAGTTCTACGACCATTCTCCGGTAGATACTTAACGAAGCTTTCCAAGATCCTAACGGTTTGCTCTTTGTCTTTGCCGGGGGGTGGATGGTATAGAGACAGCTTTTGTAGGGCTGCGCGTTGTAAATCTTCTAGCGACGACTCAATGGATGACAGTGAGCTGCTTATGTCGTTTAAAGCTTGACTCAGCTGCGAATCTGTCATTGTGCTCGAGTCCATGATGGCTGTTTACAGTGTTTAGTGGTGAGAAGTTCTGAGAACTGCATGTAGGTGAAAGTTTGGTGTATTAAGGAAGGTCAAGTCCTTAATAGGTTAGTATGGACTATGGAGGCTCTGCGGGTGGCTGCCTGCAGGTGCCCACTTAACCCGTAGACGGTAGTACCCGTATGAATCTTGTGTTTTGTATATAGAACATCCTATACTATATGGTATTTAGTTATTGTAGAAGAGGAAAATGTTTATAAAAGATAGCAAGTGTATAACTAATTCTTAAAATACAGTATGCTTAGTACTATAAGCCCTAAACTGCAAGATTATTAATGCTTATACAGAGTATGCCTAAGGCCACCAATGTAAATAGTACTAGCCCGTTTAGGAAGAAAATATTGGTCTTCTTCGCGTTGTTACCTAGGTACTGAGATAATAATAATACTCCGTAGATTGAAGAATCGCGCAAATTCACAATGTCTGGTTTTTACTTCACTGGTGAACAGCAGCTAGACAATAACCTCGTCGCGTCAATCTCCAGCCTTCTCGACTTGGCTGGTGTTCCGAATCTTCTATGGGGCAACTATTTATTGACCATCTATGGAGTTCCCACGATTGTTGACGTGAACTACTTCTCCCTAAATATATGGTTGCGAACATACTAATCTTGCGATAGGGAGCTGCCTTTGTCGTGCCAGATACGCATATCGAATCTTCCTACGCCTCCCTGTCAACGGCTGGATTTCTTCCCTGCACGAAGATATTAGATTGTCCCCATTTAAATACACCGTGGTGCCCTTCGCCTGCTACGCATCTACATATCAGCAATCGACTTACGGTATCGTTATTTCGCAAGTCCCACGTACTTCAAGAGTTTCCGGACTTTGATCGGCGTACGTGTAAGGATAATTGCGCCGCTATTATAAGTGCGTCCGACCCTCGCCTTCCACCGGAAATTCTAGGTCGCGGTCAAGGGCGTCTCTCCGCAGAATTTGGCTCTCTGCGAATTCCCAGTCCCGTGAGATACTGCGAAGCCATAATCTTTTTGAGTTGTCGAGATCACGACAGTACCTGTGAGACTTACTGGATGGCAATTTTGACCTATATAATGGAGTTCATGGACGAACTCGATTTGATGGACGAGGAAGGACTACGGGAAGGTTATAAGCAAGTCTATCAAGCTATGAAACGCGGAGATTCAAACATGTTTTTAGTCTTGGATGAGTTCCGTCGCAACTTGATAGAGAAGAGACTTCTCCCGGCCTCGCAACTTTGACAGACTCCGATCAATTTCTCAAACTAATGACTCCTTATATATAACATATTAACCTCCTAAAGTTCCACAATCTTCTCACCATCGAAGCCCGTAGACTGGGCGAAGTAGTATCCTCTCTGATTTGACAAGACTCTCTTTCCAGTCTCGATATCTTTGAAGTCGCAGTTATAATGTGTGTGCCCAAATGCCCATAGTATGACGCTTTCGTGTCGCCAGCACTGCTCCTCGGATAGATCAGTCATGAATCCGGAAGAAATATTGCTATTTCTATGTTTAGGGTCAATGACGTCCGCGTGTATTGAAGGGCAATAATGAGTTAATATAACGACTTTTCTATGTGGCTCAGACCGAGAGATCAGATCAACTTGCTCATTCAACCAGGCAAGGTCGGAAGCATGTGCTGCTTGATGTACTTCAACCGACCAATCGCGAATATAGTAGAAATCGTTTAGACCAAAACTAACATTCTCAGCCTGTTCCTTGAAAACATTTGAAAATAGCGTGCACCCGAGGATGGTGAGTGTAGGCGAGAGGTTGTAGCGTGTCTGGTCAAGCAAAACAAGATTCCCAAGCGCCTTCTCTCTCCGAGACAGATCATCCATGGTATCCTTGAAGCGTTTGACGTTAGATTTCGCATCTTCCCAACTGCTATGATATGGTTCATGGTTTCCAAGAACGAGAAAGACCACCTGGAAGATGGCTAACTGGCTACGAATGAAAGTGAAGAATCCCTCATCCTTGACGTAGCCAATGTCGCCCAGTAATGCCAAAAATGGCGCCTGGGGGTTGATGTTAAAAATATCGTAGGCGGCTGGTGACTCCAAATGGAGATCTGATAGGATTTGAAGTCTAGCCATAGGCAGTAGATGGAACACGGATTGCTTCAAAAGCTGCAATACTATCTCAGCGGAGAGGGGGGGCGATGAAGTAGTTATATACCTACCTAGGTACCTAGGTAGTTGCCGTGACTGGTGCCTGTTTCCCGCTAAGTCGGTTTCTGAATAGCAGTGTAGCACAGGCAGGGCACGTTCATTAAATTTAGCATCTACGAATACTACGTATGTACGTACTTTTGGTGCCCGCCTCCGGATGTACTTCTTTTTTGAACCCCTAAAAGCGTGGAAGGGAACGAACGAATAACTACGTTGCACTTTATGATAATTATAAACGAGATCTCGGCTCATTGGCCCACGCGAATCCGAAAGGTAGCATCCCTTTATTTGCGGGTTTTGTGACTTTGTAATTCATTATTGGCATTTCAATTATTTCGTACCCCTTACCTAGGTATAGTGTGAGATGGCTTGTGCTGAGGTGAACTGTCCTTTCCAGCATCTCAAAATAGCATCACCGCCGAAAAGGCAAGATAAACCAGGAAATTTTTGACACTTGAATATAATCTCTCTTTAATCTCCAAGTCCACTCGTCACTGGCGCTGAATTCGGGCTTAGATAACAGTATGACCTCGCGACTGCATAACATCCTCAGGTTCGAGCAGGTACGGCTCTTAGTAAGAACCTCTACCAGTGACAAGCTTGTATAGCATTAACTCGAGGGCAAACAGACCTAACATAATCAATCATATTCGGCGCTTCGTAATTCCTTGGTAAACAGGGCAATGCTAATGCAGGTACCGCTCCGCACGAATTTTCGAACTGTTCGAAATTCGCGAATATCGGCGAATCGAATCGAATTCGAACCTTGCTTT
>JAMAFX010000396.1:0-15660 GCA_023625875.1 Trichocomaceae sp. PYS4502 | reverse complement strand
GGCTCGTACGGGTAAATCTGACCCCCATGTATTTTATGGTTAATGGTGGCTTGGCGTTGGGTTACAAAATGCCCATAGTAAATCGTTGTAACACGGGTTACCGCCCATAATGGGCTGACCGCCATATAACCACTAGTTAACTAGTTATTTTCACTCTAAAAAAACGACCTCACGTTTAACTGGTTCGATATTCTGTAACGAGTTATACCTCGTGTATAATTAATTCCACCCCTCTTTCTTTTCTCAGGGAAAGATGTGATTGATTATCCTCCGAAATTAAAAATTCTGTCTTAGAGTGCTCTGGGAGCTTATTTTGAGGGCGCTATATTGCAACGAAATCCAAGTATACGCCTTAGAGGAGATTACAATTTTCATATATTTTTGAGGTATACATATGTCGCTTTCTAATATTAATACAATCTATTTCAATTTGACAGAGACTTATAGGTAGTCACCTCACCCCGGGCAGTTATAATAACCCGATGTATCACGCTTTCACCATGAGTTTCAACCCTTTATAAAATTTCCTGCTAGTGATGATAAACAGGCCCAAGCTGACCACGAAGACGCCAGCAAAAATGAACAGGCTCGTATAGCCGTAATTGTCAAGAACAACTCCACCGACGGGCGTACCTGAATCGAAGATTAGAAGAAAGAGCAAGCAGCACTGACAATTCAGTCTATTGACTTACCAATCAGCATCCCAAATGAAGCTACTCCATATAACTGACCCAGTCTCGTACCTATTTTGCTTCTATTGTTCTGTGAGAGATGGACGACAACCGTACTTGACGTAGAAAACAATGTTCCGGAGCAGAAACCATAGATTATTGACAGCACGATCAAGCCGGCAGAATTTTTGACTGCAATCAAGCAGAAACTTGCAAGCGCGGCTATAAAAGCGCACGGGATCATGACGTTCATTGGTCCAACTAGAGATGGCATGAGTAGAGGTTCTTAACTCTTTTTCTAATACGTAGCTACTCGCCTTGATCAGATAAAATCCCTGGAATAATACGACCAAACGCACTTGCCGCGTTCATGATCGGAAGGATATAAAACCCCAGATTCGAATTCGTGATGTGCTTATCGATTGCAAATTCTTGAATGTAGAAAAATGGCTGATAAAGACCAAGAAACCCCAAAAACATACCGAACACGAAGATAGCATAGGGTGGTTCTTTGAAAGCCGCAAAATCAATAAGATCTCGTTTCTTATCTGGTAGGCTTCTGACTCTGTAGACCGCCACGGAAATCAATTGAGTCCCGAGAACCATAAAGCCGATGACGCGCGTGGCCCATGGAAAGCCAATGCTGGGTTGAAGTTTGTGGAAAACAATCGGATAGATAAGGCCGCCTACATGCATGAAAAGGATCTATGAGTTTTTTTTTTTTTCTGTATTAATTTGGACGAAGTGAATATTGTCTCACCAAAGCTGCTACCAGCCGCTGTGATACCGACAGCAGTTGCTATCTTGGTGCTGAAATACTGGGTCAGAATAGCAGTGCTGGGCACGCAAACCAATCCGCAGCCAATACCTATGCAGATGCCCTGAGCTAACAGGACCTGCCAGTATTCCTTGCAGAGACTCAGCATCATTTGACCAAACACAAGGAACAGGGAGCCTCCAATGGTCAATTCGATAGCGTAGCCTCTATCAAAAAGGGGGCCGGTGCACGCGCCGACAAATAATAAGAGAAAGGCTTGAATGGATCCTATCCATGCTATAGCAGATGGTGTTGATGATGATAGAAAATCCATCTGGTAGAACGTTTCATAAGTACCGAAGGTATTGACAATGCCCCTGCAGAAGTATATGAGTAGGGATTCAAACCGTGTTAGGTAGATTAGACGACTTACCAGGAGTTGAACCATAGTATATATGTAGCCAAAACCTGTAACCATGCACCTACGCCTCCATTTGGTACAGATGATGCGTTATTTCTCGATGGGTTTCTTTCTTCAGGCTCTTCGTCGATCTTCCTTTCAGAGGTTTGGAGCACACCTTCAACGCCAGGACTTTGTGTACTCTTTTCCTCCTCTGACGGGTAAATCTGGTTCATGGTACTTGTTGAAGAATCCATATTGAAGTTTCCCGTCGTTTGCTCAATGCGCTTTTCTTCTATTAAAGTGTACTCCTCCTGCCTCTCCGAAATGTGGGCAAGAGTAGCAATATGCGAGAGAAAGTAGATACTATGGTATTTATACCGTCACGCAATTCTATGTACGCCTAGTCGAGAATACATGCTGACTTATTTCCTATTCTAGTAATGGCGCCCTAAATTAGGTAAGGGTTTGTTAGGCCAACGGCAGCCCTAATTTTCGAGGAATAATCATGATTACTGATCAAAAAATTGCTTTTCTCAGCTGGCAAATCTACAATTCATATATAATCAATAAATCTATATCTACATGACAACGTGCCTAGATAAGTGCCTCCTAATTGGCCCCATTAAACATATAAAATACATAAAATGCATACATAGAAATAGAACACATAAATATATAGTAAGCACATAGTGTAGACAAGCTGGCACACTTATACACTTGTTTTCATAGGCGGCTTTGATGCACTCAAACGCTCGTTCGTCGTCGACGTGGCCACCGTATGCAATCCAGGATCCAAGGGACAGTACGGAGACCTTGAGACCAGTCCGGCCGAGGAAACGGTATTCCATTTTCGAAAAAAGAAAGAAAGGGGAAAGAGACAGACAGTAAATCACGTTTGAGGCCGAAAGAGAATGAAAAAGAGGCTGACTTACTGTAGAATTCAGTAGAGGGCTCGTTGTATGCGTATGTAGATAAGTGAGTTAGGGCTCGCTTTCTCGCCGTGATCGGAACAGTCCCTAAGCTAGCACGCCATAATAGGGCAATTGCCAACATTCCTTAGTATGGACATTGGCAAGCAGTACCTATGATAGAGAATCCACAAGAAGCAATCCACGCTGTGCCAACCTTTGAGGTGCTCCATCGGATTGTGACATTGCGGGATGTCGTTTCCATCAAGAAACTACCGGCTATACAAATCTCCGTTGAGAATGCAGCTAAAATATAGTCTCTTTGACGACATATGCACTATTTATTATGTTGCAAGGGGAAAGATAAGAAATATTGCCTAATGTGGAAAAAACTGACCGGTTTCCATTCCGGCTTGGAAGAGCAACAACCAGCACTAGTACCATCTTTTTGGAGATTCTTTCCAACCACATGATAGAGACTTTCCGAATTCTCTACAAAAATAGAATCTTAATAACGCTGCCACTTCAAATGTTACTGCCAGGAATTCAACCGTCAGGTCTCTCCGGCCTGTTCTTCAAAGTTAATGGCATCTTGCTGACGTTTCGATCCCAAGATCTTGCTTTCTCGATGGCGCATGTAAGCAAGGATCAACGCAAAAATGGCGATTGCAAAATTAAATCCAGCCGCTGTATAATTACCGGAGACAACTGCGGGTTGATCAACGGTTTGGTAGACGGCAAGAGGGCTGCGAAGATGGTCAGTCTGTACATAAGTACGCTGTTGCGTAGATTGGACTTACACGGTGGCAATAAAAACCCAAGCCCAGACGTTGAGTCCGGCTGAAGCAAAGGCACGAGTTCCGGGGTCTCCAATTCTAAGCTTGCTTATTAACACACGCGCTTAATCGATGTATCGGACGATAGCTTACAATATCTCCTGTGTCCATGCCCAGAACATGCTGTTGCTTGCCTGGCCCCAGCCTGTTTGGTAGTATAAGAACCACCGAAATGCTTTGTTTTTGGGAAAGACAGGCGTAGCTCCGAGCAATATGCAAACGATGCCATTTACAACTCCCCCAAGCACAAGCATGGGCCAACGACGCCCCTTGAGCCATGTATCACCTAGGATTGTAGCGTATTAGCAAGGCTTATCATACAGCCGCAGAAGAAGAATCAAGTAGAAAAACTGACTTGACCATGCCATGCTGATTGCAATGACCACAGTGATGGCTTGGATAGCGGTGGGATAATTATTGATTTGAGCAACGGTATATGAACCTGGCTTGATCTTATTCCACGCTTTGAACCAGAACGCCATGGAGTTGGAGGGATAGTTCCCAATCGAATTTCCAATTGAAATCCCCCAAAGCAGCCATATACTGGGTGTGAAGAGCCAACGTTTCATCTGTTTCGGAGTGAAGCGTCCCTGTTTGATTCTCCCTTCCCTGGGATTCCGGTCGCGAGCGAGTTCGATGTCCTGCGCACTAAAGATCCAGTCGGGCTTTTGGCGAGCTGGAACGTCTGGAAAGAGGAAGAATTGCGGTAAGAGGATGCCGAGAGATATTATGCCCTCGATTATGAAGAGCTGACTTGCAATTTTAGCTTGAAATTCGACACACCGTATGAACGGACTCAAACGCACCCATTGCCAGCCTGCCATTCCGTGAACACCGTTTAGTCCGTTGTATGCCGCTGCCTGTAGGTAGCCACTGAACATAGGCCCAATGGCAGTCGCACAGTTTATGATGGCTAGACGTTTGGACAGTTCCCCTTTTTGGTACCAGGCACCGCAGATATACACAATTGCAGAGTAGTGACCTGTCTCAAACAGGCCGACGATAGTTCGAATCACATACATTTGAAGCGGTGTTTTCATCGCAGCTTGCGTGAATGTCCTGGACAGACTCTGGTTAGTATTTCTCAAGTTGATCACACTGAATTAACAACTCACGCAATTATCCATCCCAGCTCGATGAGCCTGTTGATCGATGTCAGGATAATAATCAATAGACAATAATAGCAGGAAGTACTCACGGAATGAAATATCTCGGGTTTGTTCGGATTAGAGCAAGGTTAGAGGGCCAAAGACCTATAATCTGTGGAGTAGGGTTAGCATGCTGAAAAAGACACAAAAGACATGGATGAACCTACGTTGGCAACGCTATAGCAGGTGACGGCATAGTTGAGTTGCTAGCAGTCGGCGTCAGCCATGAGATGAGTCGCTATTCACCGGAAAACATTGAAACACACACATTTCCATAGAGTTTGAGATCCTCTTCCATACCCAAAACATAGGCCGATTGAAGATTTGATTTGTCAATATATTTGATGAAGGTGCCTAGACACCCAAAAGTGATCAAGACGGCATCAAGCTTGAACAGAAGATGTCTTTCCTGGACTAAATGTTAGCCAGCGCTTTTTCTGCGCATGAATCCTCGGGCCTTACTTCAGAGGAGCGGTCAAGGGAATCCTAGAGGTAGCGCTTCCAGGTCCCTCCTTCAGCAGAAATATCTACATCCCTGTTGAGTGCCCAGTGTTTCGCATGATCGATATCCTTGGGGTCGACGGGGTGTCCTAGCTGGGTAACAGTAACAGACATGGCTACATGTATGCTCTGGGTGTAATGTTTCAATGTTGTCAATGAGACGCTTCTTGTGCACTTTATATAACTTTGGCTTTCTGTTCCATGCTCCAGGCTATCATTCCGATTCATTCGACTTTTCAATTTCGTATGTACTTGCTGTCGGAGCTTACCCGACACATTAGCACGTCAACGCTCCATCCAAAGGCGAATAGTAGATAGTCTACAACAAACTTTCAGATCGCAAGTTTAGGAGTCACTAAGCGACTCGTAGCGACCCGTAGCGCGTGGCGATATCGGATGTCGCGCGATTAGAGATTATCCCTGTTGTTGAGATAGCCCTAACATAAAAGTCCTGCGCACGACACACTTGGACACTAGTTTTCTTGACAGGCAGAACCTGGCTACAAGGCAAGGCAATGGCAATCTTAACAAGCAGTCCGAGGCCCTGCAGCTCGGAAGCAAGATCGAAACATTCGCCATCCCGGGCAGTCGAACCGTTCATGGCAAGACCTTTCCCTTGGGCATCAGGCCAAAGGACGACCAACAATTCCAGACTGTAGAGTCCGCAGTTGAATACTTGAGTGGACTGGATAAATCCGGAGTTTTTGACCAGCTGCTTTCCCAGCGTAAGTCATCACCCCATTCCCCATCAATTCAGTCTCGACGTCTTCATACTCAAGTCATCCTACTCTAGACGGCACAATCCTCTTTCGCCAATTCTCAATTCGCAATGCGAACAACTTTTCCTCCTTCGTCCGAGCCTTTAACTTGCCCCAGCCTCATAAAGAGATCGGCCTCGCTGGGATCAGAACCCAGGTAACAACGGATGTCAAAACGGCGAACGAAGAGTCGCCAGACGTCAAGTTTTACTACCACTCGGAATACGGCCGCAGTGCACATTTCCCAGGAGTCTTGTTTTTTTATTCGGAGATTGTGCCTCATAAGGGTCAGAAGGACAAAGCCCATTGGCCACGTCAAGCGAAACTTGGCTGACTATGTATGCGTATAGGCGGCCAAACCCCGATACTATCATCAGTAGAGCTCTATGATCGCCTGAAGGAGGAATTGCCGGAGTTTGTGAAAGATTTGAGTGGTAAAGGTACGATTCATTTACGGGTACGTTACTTTCAGGAACTTGATATTGACATCGCTAGGAATCATCGGTCGACAGCACTTTCCAGCCAAGGACGACCCGGAAGCAGAACACATTGGCTGGAACTGGAAGGCAAGCAGGCGATTTTGAATATCACTTCGAAGATAGAATAACTGACCCTCCCACAAATAGGAGTCTTATGGCTTTGACATACAACCCGGTGACTCACTAGAAGTCCAGCATGCCAAAGTCGAAGCCGTCCTTCGGAACGATTTGAAGGCCGAGGCAGTATGGCAACCAAATGGAGCACTACACGTCTTGCAACGTCTACCAGCAATTCGAAGGGTTGCCTCTACCGGCAAGCCCACATTTTTCAATGGCCTTGCTGGAGTGTACGGTCGAGCAAAGGACAACGCTGCATTGGCACCTCCATATCGTGGCTTGGATAATAAATATCATCTTCCCACGACGTATGGTGACGGATCACATATCCCGAATGAATATCTCGATCGTCTGCTGGCCCTCTCAGATGATATTGGGTTTCTTGTGCCGTGGTAAGAAGGCGATGTTGCTTTTATAGATAATTATACAGTCCAGGTAAGAATCTCTCTTCTCGAAAGCATGTCACTGACGGAATCTGATCTGAAATTGTTTAGCATGCCCGTTCACCTTGGGAAGGGAAACGGTCTCTGCTTGTTAGCCTCTGGGATGGCAATGAGAAATTCATACCCCTGTAGTAGATAGTTCTCGATACAGATTGGGTTGACGTACATAAGGTCATGGCACATAGGAAGTTAGATACCTACTAATTTATGCCCCGTATTCACATTCTTCACCGGATACATCGTCTTGGGAATATTCGGGGATACCTAGCTATCTCTCTTTCCACGGATTATCGGCATGTCGGACTTCTCGTGATGGCCCTCCTTGACTGCCGGTTGTCCCTACAGATGGAAATAAAACTAGGCCAGCAAGGATCATTGGGCGGACAAGAAGAATGTGTGGCAGAGCAGGCTGCTGATGGATAATGATATCCCAGCTTGTATGCAAAAAGGGCTCCTGCTTTTAGAGCTTCAGAACCGTCTCAGTGAAGGTAATAATTTTCGCCCGATTTATTGGATGAGAAGCTGCGGCGCAAGTTTGATTAGGCGGCGCAGACTTGTTTCAACATCATCAATCGAAATTCGTGTCTGCCAACCATCCCCGCAAACTAATATGCATGTGCAGGATACCTAGGCAGACGCCCCAAATTATTTCGACTGGATGAAAGAACCCTTCACCGCCTCTGCAGTTCTTTTTCTTCACTCAATCCTCAGCAGCGTCACAGCACGAGAACTACGTTTACTTTCATCATGGTCGTACAGTTCTGTGACGATTGTGGAAACCTCCTTGACGAGTCCTTCCAGGAACTTGTCTCTTGCGATCTCTGTGGGAGGGTGGCTAAAAGTAAAGTTGGCCCCCTCCTCACGCGTTTCTTAGCGACAGAGTATTAACAATGCAATGCTCAGATAAGATGCTATCTTATAGCCAAGTTTCGACCTCCAGCAATTTTCCGTCTAGTCTACGAACAAAACTCACCTCTACCACACAGAAGATCACTAAGGAGACACTTGGCGAAGGACCTATCATACGCTTAAATTGCCCTGAATGCCCATCGAAGGAGATTTCGTGGACTCAAGCACAGTTACGTAGCGCTGATGAGGGTAGCACTATCTTTTATCGATGTACAAAGTGTGGCCATAGGTATGTCAACATGGTTTCTCTTGGTTTCTTTTGTGCGTTGCTTCTAATGTTTACTAGGTGGACCGAGAATAATTAATCTTATGAACTGCGTGTCACGATACAATACAAAGAACCTCAGAAGTCTACAACACGATGGGTATATCGAAAATACCAGAGATTGCTGTTGCTTCAACATTCGCAATATCATGAGGAGTGCGACTCGAAACCAAGCTACGGCCGTCTGCTGAGAAATAGTTTTTGCATGATCAAAGATCGCAGCAGATTCTGGATGGAAGTATTGGAAAACTATCAAAGCGATACTGAAGTTTGACAAAAGCCTCATGTTCACAAGACTGCTTTGCTAGCTTTCTTTAATTGTTATAACTGTCACTGTACTCACAGAAAAGACGTTATATCATCCTGCCGGCAATCTGTGTCAATAACAGATTTCGAAGTACATCTTCTTCACTGATGATACTAGAATTTACCACCATCTGGCAGTGGTGCGAAGCTTTCCTCGCAGTCCCCCTGAGCACTTTCATGGATTTTGATATTTCTTGCTGACAGTACGTACACACTGCACACAGTCTGTTCTTGCTATATTATCATTACCTTCATCACATGCTTATGTTCTTGACTAGGCCCGCCACTTACAGCGGTACAACGTAGACCCCTTTAGCCCAATTGTGATAGTAAAACCAAGGCAAAACGAGACTACGGAACGAATAATTTGAGAAAAAGCTTCCAATCTAGTCTATTCTAGTGTACCTGCACAATCCTTCAGCAAATGGCTAAGCTTTCCAAAGTTGTAGGTAACACATAATTTAACAACAACATATAGCACACTGCGTGCTCGAAAATATTTTATTGTGTCACAATAGCTCAAACTAGCAAGGGAAATACGAAATTGATCGCGGTATCTATCTATGCTTCTGGAACTCCGCCAAACCGATACTGTGCCCAATTCAAACTCATCTCGGGATAAGTCCACAGCCGTTCCCCAATATCTGAGCCTGCAGCGCCAGCAGTGACATACATGGGAAGGAGATGCTCCAAGGTCGGATGTGCCTTTCTGGCATCACTGCGTTTCATCAGAGATAACAACTCGGCGTGGCGTTCCTCTGGCTTCGCAGTAGCAGCGTTATTCATCGCCTCCTCAAAACTGACAGTGTACCTAAACAGAATTAGCGTTTGGAAGAGAAGAAAGCGTCAGTATTGAATTGGGGGGGGGGGGGGGGATTGCTTACGGCATTTGCTTGAGATTACCAGACATTCTCATAGCTCGGAAATCGAGGAGATTGTGGACGGCCATGCCGGCACCGATGATGAGGATGCCTTCCTCTCGCAGGCTTTGCAGTGCCTCTCCCAAGCGATAATGTTGATCCACGTCGTCACTATTGAAAAGCGAGACTTGCACAATCGGTATACTCAGTGGGTTTTTCTTCGGATTAAAAGCTGCCAGGCGACATATCAGTATCAAAAAAAGAGAAGTAGAAGAAGAACCCGGAAAGAAATAAAACAAGTGATAAACACTTACCAGCAAAAAATCCCACCCAAACACCATGGTCAAGACCCCGTTTAACTCTCTCGACCTCAATACCTGTAGCTTCCAGCCTTTCTATAACCTTTTCCGCAATTTCAGGACTCCCTCTATTCGGATACTCATATTCATAGTAGTGGGGCGGAAATCCATAGAAATCATAGATCAAGTCGGTCTTTTCGGCAGTATTAATCTGAATCTTATTGGGACTGTCTTGCCAATGAGCAGAAAAGACAACGATTGCCTTTGGTTTCACCTTCGTGGTGATTTCGCGTCCTACTTCCCCCAGTTTGCCGTATGCTGGATGGGCTGTGTTTTCCATGAAGTTGGGTCCGCCGATGCTGAGGAAGTAGACGGGTGTCCGTGAGGGACCCCCGTTGTTTGAGACGGCATTAGGCATGATTGAACTTGTGACCTTTTGCGTTGCAGGGAAAAACCAGGAGTTATTTGCGTATGACTGGGCAGTGTGGTAGACGAGTGGGATGGACAGGCTTGCAAGGAGAGCGGCAAAATATATGTATTTTGGACTAAAAGCTGAACGGTTTAAAGGCAGCCCCGCGGACATAATTTTTTTGAACTACTTCCCAAGTTCTTTTCTACGAAAAGGGAAGCCCCCGGCGCCCTTATAACGGCTGCGGCAGGGATTGTCTAGCTCACTGTACTGCAACGAAGCCATGAGATGAAAAATAATGGACATGTGGAGCAATATTAACTTATTCGGAGAGCGAGATACATAATAATGCTGAAGTTGTATATCTGCCCCGCGCGGTGGGATTGCTTGATTTGAAATCTGGGTACATTGATGATTGTACAATGTTACATGCATCAGTAGAGTCTGAGTCGATGGATGTTGATTCAAAGCAGCGCGCGGTTCAAGCAGCGCGCGGCTTACATATGTACGGAGTACATATGTATGTATGTATGTACATAACTAGTGCAGCAAACAGCGCGCGCTCTGGTGGACCCTCTCAACCCTATCAATTTACCTGGTCAAGTCGACAACCATCACATCCAAAACTCGCCATCTGCAGCTCGGATTTGTTAGATGGCGGTATTGTATGGAAGTTGTATTCGGATTTGTAAGCTCATAACTAGCTAGTTAGCTACCGTGCAGTCTAAGTCCTCATCCATATTTCAATTTAAATTCAATGGAAATCCGCCCTGTCTCCAGCAATGATTATTCTCTCTTTCAATGTTCCAGTCAATTCGGAACTTCTTCAAAAAGCTTTTAAAGCCGTCATCAACACCTTCGAAATCGCCAAAGCCTTCTTCGTCTGAAAAACCAACTCCTCCCAGCACAATGGCTGCACCCGTTGTTCTCATTCTCGGAGCAGGCCCTAGGGTCGGTGCCTCCGTGGCCGAGAAATTCGCCAGCAAGGGTTACAAAGTCGCTGTTGCTTCCCGCAAGGGTGGCAAGAGTGCTGAAGGATATTTCGCTCTTCAGGCGGACTTCACCAAGCCCGAGTCAATTCCAGCACTGTTTGATGCAGTCAAGGCAGAGTTCAATACCGTGCCCAGCGTCGTCATCTACAACGCTGCAACACTTACGCCACCTCCAGCTCAGGACTCTGTTCTTTCCATCCCAGCGGAGAGCTTTGCGTCGAATCTGAGTGTCAACACGATCAGCCCATACGTCGCTGCTCAGCAGGCTTTGAAAGCATGGGAGACGCTGCCTAAGGAGACTAAGAAGACTTTCATTTACACTGGCAACGTGTTGAACGTCGCTGTCCTGCCGGTGCCATTGATGTTGACACTCGGTGTAGGCAAATCAGCTTCGGCGTACTGGATCGGCGTCGCTGATACAGCGTACTCTGCCCGTGGCATTCGGTGAGCATTTTTTATCCTTCAGCTCCTTTCCGCGTAGGCAGTTGTTGACTTCTTTTTTCAGATTCTTTTATGCCGATGAGCGTACGGAAGACGGAAAGATCAAGGGACAGGCGCTCGATGGCCCTGCACATGGTGAATTCTACGCACAGCTGGCAGAGCATGCTGAGAATGTGCCATGGGATGCCACATTTGTGAAGGGTAAGGGATATGTCAAATTCTAGAGCCTCGAAGAGTACTAGAATCATCTGGTCAGCATGTTCATGCTAGTATACTTGCAAAGGACTGGATTAGTTACCTAGGCAGATACCTGAAATACAGAGTTTGGTCTCACAATTCATCTAAACACTGAACCAACGACGTCTACATTGCTGATGCCCATATATTTTCGATGTCAAGCCTCGGATACTATGGTGATATGCCACTCAACTCTATAGAGAATAAAAGCAGGGCTATGCAGCTAGTAGAAATAATAAACATAAAAAAGGCATAAAACAGAACTTATTTATTCTAAATCAACATAAAACATACCTTACAGTGCCTGAAAAAATTTATAATCCATGTAGTACGACGTATAGAGCAACACACATTATCTATCTCATATGTTAAGAAAGCAAGAACGAGGTTCGCCGACTAATACGAAGATCATTATGTACAAAACAGCAGCCGCAGCAGGACTTCAATATCAGTATGTGGATAGGTCCGCATGACTGGCAACGAACTGATAGCCACAAGTGACCTGCTCTCAGTATTGGTGTCTAGGTAAGGCGTAGCTGTGGGAGCAGGAGCATGAAGAGTGAAGTCGGCGCCATCATAGTTGTTGATGCTCGGACAACTTCTAAGGTTAGAGTGATATATCAGAAATTGTGACTGTAAGTATTGATGTGAATAAAGAAACTTTCAAGCAGATAGTAATCTATTGTTCTTTATCCAGAGAAAGATCTATGAATAGTAACAGTGGGATTTGGAGATCTGAGAAATCAGAAAATCTTTAAGCCCAGACATGTCGTTATGAAGCTCACTTCAATCCATAGACAACATCCTAATAAAACAAGAACCTTCAGAACCATAGATCTGACGGTTGATGGTTGCTTGCAAACGAACCATAAAGAGCTGTTTGTTAGTTATGTCCGCCAAGCATTTGATATGTGAACCCTTCACATCACCCCTCAGATTTAACAATGACAGCTATTAACTAGGTAAATATAAATGCGCCTGCCCCGGAAATATGAACCAGAGTTCCTGCAAAAACATGGCCCATACTACTATTTGTGGTCATTCTCCTAAACGACTGCAATCTGAGCAAGAATCTGCTGGCGAATCCCCCTGCAAGAAGCGAAAAGTTGAGCATCCTAGTCGCTTCCAGCTCCCTCCTGAGGTCTGGGATAACCTGTCAACAGTTTGGTTAACATCTAATGCACTACGGAAACTTGATCGAAGAAATACACAAACTACAACAACCGTTTCACCCAAGCCGCAGTTTCTTAGGCCCATCACTCGTGGCTTGATGCGGTGCATTCAAGAGGTTGCAAACGAGGGTGGTCTGGATTTATCAGAATTGAGGGGTGTAAGGCATTGATAATTTCCATATTTATCCTTTTGGATAAGGGACTAATTCGTTACAGCATCCTGAGCCTATAATGGATTCTAATCGATCGAAAGACCCAGCCCAGGGACACAACTTGGAAACCCCAGATAGTGCTTTACGAGATGCGAGAACTAGACAAACAACTATTAAAAGTAGCGGATCATACGACCGTAACTTCCAGCAGACTCTGATCGACCATGGCATCTATCCTCCGGAATACGAATATCCAAACGGCCGAATTCCGTCCAAACCTATGAATTGGGGTGATATCAAAGAAAGATTGGCGCGCCGCCGACCCTCACTTTCTTCTTCTAATTTCACGGAGAAAATGCATCAGAAATTTGTACGCGCTGACGCACATGTATTTAAAAAGAAGCAAGTTACGGAATCCGTGATTTCCGTGATCGAGGGTGACAAGGGAGACGCTAGATGCGTTGCCGGTGGCATTCCCTTTAGAAACCTTCATCATCTCACAGACGAAAAATTAGTTCCAGGAAATCCTGATCGTTATTATGGTGCACGTCCGGAGCAACTCGATCGCAGAGTGCGCAGTGAACTTAACGACCAAATCATCCCATCCACGCAACAAGATCTTCCAATTGCACCGAATTTCTTTCTAGCAGCGAAAGGCCCTAATGGGCTAACATCAGTAGCTAAAAGCCAGGCTTGTTATGATGGTGCATTAGGGGCAAGAGGAATACATTCACTTCAAAATTACAGAAAAGATGAACCTGAGTTTGATAACAATGCGTATACGATCTCATCCTTTTACCATGACGGCCGCTTGAAGATATTTACCAGTCATCCCTCAAAATCAGTTACAGGTCAGACAGAGTACTTTATGACTCAGTTAGGATCTTTTTCTTTAACTCATGATATCGAAGTCTTTCGAGAAGGTGTGACCTGGTACCGGAATGGCAGGGACTGGGCAAAAGAGCAACGGGACGAAGCAATAAAACGAGCAAACGAGAAAGCCGCCCAGGATGTTGACATTGCTGCAAATCCTAGTCCTAGTACAGTTTGTGAAGCATGAGAATTAGAACAAGTCATGGGCTGAATTAGTGTGGTTTCTCAGGGGTGTGGTTATTATGAGAAAATTCTCTTATTAGAATTAGTGTAAGAATACGCTAAATCCTTGCACGATTTGCGGCCGATGGTACTGATATGGGTACTGAAGTTTTAGCGGAGGACAGCGGACACGACCTAATAAATCACGCTCTGTAAGTTCCAAGGTGGCTTGGACGAGCTGTGTGTCTTTATATTTGTCAATAACGTCGTCCTGGACGCAGACCGCTGCAGATAGGGCAACAGGATAGGCTCACTTATACGTATCCAGCCATACAAGATGTCCTGCACATGGTCATAACTGGGCCCTTCCAATGGTTGATCAAATCCATCAACGTTTGATTTACTATCGATCAGCTTTTGCTGAAGCTAGATGAAAAGAAGGTCGTTTTTTCCATCATAGAAGCTTCCTATGGTAGCGAATCGATGAATCGATGAATTGTAGGGATATCTCTCCTATAATACCCAAATTTGCACGTTGTTTTCAAGGCTTTGGCGACAGCAGTCGTGATTCAGGCATCGCAGTTACCTATGCCTCTCTATAATCCTCTTGTAGATATCAACTCGGTAAACCTAGACACTCCTGCTTTCCAATCATACGAATCGTTTTCGAAAGAACAGGCGTGCTTATACTAGCATGATAATACCAAGTAACCCTAACTCATAACCAAGATATATTCACCATTCTACAACTGCATAGATGCTGATGATAAACCCTCTAGGTCTCGGTTTCACTACCTAGGTACGGTGGCCGCAACATTCACCGATGGAGGTGGGTGTAAAAGGAGACTGGAGTCGAAATAATCGTAATATATTACACAGAAAAGGATATAGAGAGCTCACTTTATTCGGAATGATTCGACTTGAAAGTTTGATTATTCAGTCGAGCAAATATACCTAGGTAACTACGACGAGTGAGTTAGTTACACCGTAGCAACAATCCAGCCACATGCAGTGATGATCGAGTCTGTCTTCCTGTCCCTGTGACTACCTAAGCTAACCAATCGACCTGCTTACTAGTAGACGGTTAATCAGGCGTCCAGTGCTCTGAGCCTCTGACAGTATGATTGACTCCGACTCCACTCTGATTCTCTTCACCATATGGACAGCCAGCTGAGACCTATCGTTAAGTACCAAGTGGTAATTGAGAACTAACACCCTATACATCCGACCTGGTTGCGCATGAATATACCGAGGAAATAATGAAGAACTATCTGTTTATTACGGAAATCACTGGTATTTCCTTATTTCCCTGTTGCCAACGGGGTCCAAACCATTCCCAGGACTTGTAACCATGTTCGATCATGTGATTTATAGCGTTACTTGACATATTAAAATCAAATAGATGGCTTGAATGCAATGTAACCAGGTTGCTCAGGAGTCGCTAGCAATATAATAAAAGGGTAAAGATCCAGCCACATACCGGGCCAGGCTGGTTTTCCATACCATAATACCCGATTCAATCCATACCCAGTATGGATTAGTATGGACGGTTCCATACTAAT
>JAMAFX010000395.1:0-15936 GCA_023625875.1 Trichocomaceae sp. PYS4502 | reverse complement strand
GGGTCCCTTACACTACACGCACTGAAAATTTCCACAGCTCACACTACACCACACTACACTAAAATGTAGTGCGTTTACTGCGTGTACACTGAAACACACGCACTATTCCCAGGCCGTTACTGTTCCAGTGAAGTGATGCGCACTTCAGAAAATATTTCTATTAACAGTGTGTACTTGTCAGATAGCGGAAATGCCATACAAAACAAGGCTTTGGGAAGGATCCTGAGTCTAGAGAAAGTTAGAAAGGAGGAATCAAATCTTTACGTTAATGTGGGCTACTAGGCATGGAAGGTTTCTCAACACCAAGATTTTCCTGTACAAATGTTTTTGTATGTAACAAAATAGCTTCATAGGGTTAGGGGCTGGTTCTGGTGTGTTGAGAGCCTTAGGTTCTCCAGAACCAGACCGATTACCAAATAAGGTTAGCGCCACAACGCCTAGCAGAGATTTATGCCCTCGCTGAGGCCCTGCTTCCTAGATTCATCAATCAAATCAAGATCTTTTGCCTCATTCTCTCACGTACGTTGTACGCTCAATAGGTTATGAGCCTCAATATCTTCATATGTTCCGAAACCCAACAAACAAAACAAAAGAACTTTTTAACAAATAATCGGCAAATATTCTATTCCCCATTTAGAGAATTTACATAGTCAGCTGCTCTTGCCTTGACTTCCTCGACCATCTTCTCATTGCCGCCTTCAGCAGCAGCTAGTTTGAGCTCGAAATCAAGCCACTTCTTAAAAAAGAAACGGGCCTGCTTGGGTTTCAGTTTCTTCTGCGATTCAGTTGCAACCGCGGAAGGAATAATGGACCCCTTCTTCTTTGATGATTGCGTTTTAGGAGTGGCGCTGATACCTAGAACTCGCTGGAAGACCTGTCGAACTTGCTCTGCGTCACCGTGTTTCATTTCCAAGTCAAGCAATACGTTCCACAAATCAATGCGCTTGGGGAATGATGAGAGGAGGCCTTCAAATAGAGTACGGCCTCGCTCTACATCGCCGTTCGGTGATCGGAATTCGCGTTGAATGAATTTACACGTCACATCAACATGGGTGTTGGGAGGCAACGACTGCATGGCACGGGGAAGAAGTTCACGACCTCGGTCGGGGCTGGATAGAGTATCGAAAAGGAAGGTTGCGTAATTAACGAAGAATCTTTGTGTCGAACAGACTTTCTTCTTGAGTGCCGTCTGGAACAATTCATCGGCTTTCTATAAATTGGATCAGAGGATGGTTAGTTGATAACATATATAAGATATTAAAGCAAAAATAGCACATCTAGGCATACCTCATTCTTTCCCGACTGTATGAAGATGCTGATCAGTCTCTCGTAAATCTCTTGGGTATCATTATACTGGCAGGCCTTCTTGAAAACTTCGTCTAGGCTGTCATCCGTGCCATAGGTGTTTTCGAGGTTGAGTAACGCCACCCAAACGTTCAGCTTCTCCGTATCTTGACCGATACTGATTGAACGGATAGCACGTTCACCAATCTCCCTTGCCTTGTCCACCTCGCCCAACTCTAACTGGAATGCCATATATTGCAGCCACAAGATCGACGAGTCGGGCTCTCCTAGCAGGAGTCGCTCATAGTCAGCCACAGACTGTGGACCCCGAGCATCCAGATCGCCAGTCCGGTCAACCTGTATCTCTGGTTTGCGATTGCGTTTCTTCTTATTAGAACTAGAATCTTCACCAGTGTCTCCACGGTCCACAGTCTTTGAAGCGCCTGACAACCCTGTATCACCTGTCCAGTCGAAACCACCAACGTCAAGTCCTCCCTTGTCACTCTGTGTATCTTTGGATTTTGTTATGGTTTCTTCTTCTTCATCGCTTGACTCCGATTCGATGTCACTATCGTTTTCCACATCAACGCCGCCAATAGACGTGTCTCCATCGCTATCGTCATCATTCTCAATATCCACACCCCCAGCTTCATTATCCATGGAAATATCTTCATCACTGTCACCAGAGCCTTCTTCTTCTTCAAAATATGATGCTTTGAGTCCAAATGATATCTTTTCTTGTTTTAGGCCAATCTTCAAGATCTTGGCCTTGACAATATCGCCGGCCTCAAAAAGTTTCCTTGCGTCTTCGATATTCTGCTCAGCCATTTGGCTGCGATGGCAGAGGCCGCTCACATTAGCTGAGCCATCTATCACGATAAAGGCACCGAAATCTTCCACCTTTCGGACTTTTCCTGTCACTATTTGACCAGGCTTCAAATCACGAATAGTGATCGGGGTCTTGTAGTTCGGGTCTAAAACGGACTCTTTGAGGCTCATTTGAAGTTTCTGGTTCTCTGGATCCACGAATATGATTCTTCCTTTGACCAACTGGTCTACCTGGAACTCATCTTTCCATTCTTTCAGATATGAATCCGACAGATCCGAGATTCGGACATAAGCGGAAACATTATGGCCCAACGTCACAAATAGCCCATTATCAGCAATTTTCCGAATGAATCCCCGGACAATGTCGTTGACCTTCAATTGGTCCATAGATGTAATTTCCCGGTCTACAACAGGCAGTGAGGAGCTCAAGACTCTTGATGGGCGCAAAGATAGGTATATTTTCTTGTTAGGCCTATCGATATCGACGATGCAGGTACGAAGAATGTCGTTTTTCTTATAAACTGTGGTGTCGATTTTGGAATAATCATCAGCCATATTCGTCAGACTGACAGCACCAACAATGATATCGCTTAGCTGCATGATCAACTGCTTCTCTGTGACTTTTGTCACACGTCCAGGTAAAATCATGCCCTTTGATAGTTTTTCAAGGGACAACTCTCGGGCCGATTCTTGCTTCACTGAAAGATCCAAATGCCCTTTATCCAAATCAACACCTGCCACACGAACTTTTAGAGCAGAACCAATAGGAAAGTTCTTCGCTAGGTCGACTAGTGTAGACAAGTCGTCGCTGAGATCAATAGCGCGCAATCGGCCCCGAAGGCTTGGTGAGATACTGATCCAGAGAAAATCATCGGCTATATTATTGACAAAACCAATCATATGAGAGCCAGATTTGACTTGTTCCAGGGTCAGCATATTTTTGTTTTCAGCAGCAACATAACTTGGTTTTGCCGATAGCTCAAACACTGGATGCGTGCCTGTCCGGTGGCTGATGGGGAGAAACTTATGGCTGCGGGCGTCGTGAACCCCTAAAATACGCACAGTGAGGATTTCTTTGACTCGGAAGGTGCGTAAGGGCTGCTTGCGATCCTTAATATCTTCCCAACGATCAAAGACTTCTGAGACGTCGATACGTCCTTGTACATTATCTGCAAGAACAACATTGATTTGCGTATCCTTGATAGATGAAATCCTTGCCTTAGTGATTTTCCCGACAGTGAAATCATTCATTGTATGGATGGTATTGTCAACCGGGTTTGATAACTGTTCGCTTCCTAGAAGCGGTTTCCCCTGCGACAATTCCTGTCGGCTAGCTGCTGGCCGCTCTGACGGGCGCATTGTCAATGTGAAGCGCTGGTGGTCTTCGTCAATCTGGTGGACTGTCGCAGACAGCGGTTGAGATATATGGAATCCAAAGTCGGGTTTGTTCACATGTTCGTCATCGATGAGACGCTTGGGCAATAAGGCATTGAGGCCTCCAAGATACTCGACAAAGACTCCATGCGACGATATTCCCCTCACAAATCCCGTAATCTCTGTGCCTTCTTGGAGTTGCTCGAACTTTGCTGGAAGAGCATCGCGTTTCAGAGCTTTTCTGAGACTCGGTTTCTGGCTTACCCTAATTAATCGGTGAACTCGTTTAGCTTCCAGAACCAAAAGATCTGACAGCTTCTGGCCAACCCTAATCTTGGAGAATGCTGATGCTACTTTCGAAGCCTCACCATCTACAAGGTGCGTAGCACTGAGTCTTGCTGTCACGCCATATTTCTCGAGTTTAAGAAGTACGTCGTCATTTGATTTCTCGAAAACAGTGCCAGTGACGGTGATCCCAGGATGAATCTCATTGAAGGCTTCTCTGTAAGCCTCCGCAGACACTGATGGGTCTCTGCAAGACACCACAAGTTTTCCAGAAGCTGCATCAACGCTAAGAGCATGAACATTGACGACTTGGCCCTTTCTAAAATGTTGAGATGGATCTTTAATAAAAGCCTCACTCATTTCAGAGACAGGTAGAAACCCTCTAACAGTGCCGTAGAACTGGACAGTTGCACCATGTGGTTGTATATTGACAAGTGTTCCGGGAGACTGATTTCCAGGAATAATGTCGTTATAGTCTTTCCAAATGGCAGACTCACTATTGAGCAGACTCTTCTTCAGCGTAAGCCGCATCTGGCGCTTTTCCAAATTGACTGACAGAACCCGAGCAGAAACGGTAAGTCCTTCTCGGAACTTTTTCTCGGGATGTTGTAGAATCGTATCGGCGAAGTGCATCAGTGGCACCAAGCCAGTAATGCCATCTGCGATTGACAGGATGATTCCGTCTATTCCCTCTGGGCCAATAAACAGCTTCTCAATCTTGCCTTTGACTACCGCACCAAGGGGAACATCCTCGAGTCGAATAAAGGGCTGGTCAATGACCTTCTTTTCAAAAGTTAAAAGATATAGATTGTCCACCGAATTGTGGTCAATAATCCGCGCTTGATGTGTGGTGCCGACCCGGAACGGACCCTGCTCTGCTGATACTGACTCTACAGTTCCATCGGCAAGTCTCGAGATGTGGACAAAGCCAAGATGCTTGGAAGATACAAACTCTGCATAGAGACCAAGTCCAGGTTCAACTGTCACAACGTTGACATTCAATATTGTCCCAATAGAAGGCGCCGAGGTTTGCTGGGAAGGTAATACGCTCTTCCATTCCAAGATATTGTCCAAAATCGAGGCACCGACTTTAAAGGGTTCCGAGGCAGGAAAGGTACATATTATTCTGGCCTTGATCTTTGCACCAGCCTGAAACTTAGTGGTGAGATCAAAAGATCCCGAGTTTGCCCCTGAGTGAACAAAATCGATGGTCGAATCTAGGAGACCCATAATTTTCCCTGCCAATCCGTTCTCTGCAACTGTTGTGAGAAGTACCTCAACCGCAGTTCCAGGAAGGAAAGATTGTATTGTTGGAGCAGATTTGAGGTAGGACTTGAGGGACGCGTCGCTCTGCAGTTTCGGTGAAAGCTGAAATACGGTTCGACCAGCGTTAAAGCCCGTGACGACACAGAGAAGTACAGCGCCTTCCTTGATGCTCAATTTGCCAACATCATCCTTGGAAGACATGAAGCCCTTGACGCCTTTGTTCCCGAATCCAATATCCATGACGCATCCATGATCTTCTACACTGGCCACGGAAGCCTGTACCATAGTACCTTCAACGAGATCAGACTCTGAGAAGCCCGAGTTTGTATGCCGTGGATCGAGAGACAGCTCGATTCTCTTCTTGTTTTTGGCTGCTCCAGTATCTGAATTTCCAGTGGACGTAACGTAGGCACGGAGGAACTGTCCAAGGTGGAAATAACTAGATAAATCCAATGAGTCTTCTTCCGTTTCATTATCACTTTCTTCGTCATCTGCATTTAGAAGCTTTTCGATCTTCTTATCGAACAATTCCGATATCGCAGTCAGAGGGACGTAACCGGTAAGGTTGTTGGGAAGTGCTAAGCCAATGTCATGAGCATTGATGCTGGTGACTTGGCCTAGAATCATTGTTCCCACAGTTAAGCGCTTTTGTATAATTAATCAGTACAAATGCCAAGGGTCGTGACACACGACTGGCAACGTACCTTGAAGCTAAGACCTTCGACTCGGACACCTTCCTTAGGTGCCCTCTCTATATCTTCAGCCTTTTTACCCTTCGACTTTCGCGTCTTTCTGATTGAAGTATGCTTTTGACCTGCATCCTGCATCTCAACGTCGATATCTGAGACCTCCTCGTCGAATCCTTCGGCCGGTTTACCGGATCTATTCTGCTCGAAAAGGACATCTCGAGTGGCTTGAATCTGTATTTGCTTGCGCTCTAAAGGGGTCAGGACACTTCCACCACCACGAGGAAACGACGGCTCCTCTTCGCGCAGAACGGAGGTCGCGGTGTCCTGCAGTCGAGCGGTCGTCTCTTTTGAAACATCTTTTCCTTGTTTGGCTTTCTTGCGTTGAGCGCCGGATTCTGTTTTGGTAACAGCCGAAGCGACTCGAGCGCGCTTCTGGTTCGAGGTAGTAGAATCTTCCCCAGCAGCTCCCTTGCGCTTAATTGGCGCCATGATTGAGGAGGAGCCTTGTAGGAATTGTCTCTCTCGCGATGATGTGCGAGCAGCAGATGCCAAAAAAAATTCCGTAGCAGATAAGAAAGCTATCAGCACGCTAGCCTCTTGCGGCTAGTCTAAATTCCGCCAAGCCACTAATCCGCATATGGTAACTAATATGATATGCTTAGTCAGCGTTGCTGAAGAAGTGAGCACTGAGCACTGAGCACAGTGAACACTGTGTTTGTAGAAGTCCTACTTGGTGTATTGATCCACCGCTCTACCAGGAAAGAACTTATTCTACTATCCGAGAGCTCTGCTACAATGATTTGCTTATACACTACGTGGCTCGACTAAGAGTCATGAACGGGAGAGGAAAGAGCTCCAGTTGATGAGTGATTGTTGATATTAAGCAAACCCTCTTGCTTCTGGGTCTCTCCATCCCAATGCAGTCTTCCCATCAGCAAGAGGAACCCAGTCTGGTTAGGCTTATTGAAATGTGTTCATTGCATAAGATCCGCCATGGCAGAATACATCCATGGATGGCCATTAAAAAGACCGTTTGTCTCTCAGGCTGGACGCAGACGGATTCAGATTCTTCAGGCATGCAGACTAATCCAACACATCCAAACATAATCCCAGAATAGTATTCTTCAAGAGGGTTTTATTGGCTCAGGGAATACAAACTGCAGAAAGTCGGATGTTGCGTTGTTGTTCCCTTATTGAGCCCCCACATATGTAGGCCATTCCTATTGATGCCCCGAAATGGCAATCGTCTGTCCGGCATCTTCAGTGGTTCTTCAGCGGTTCTTCAGCAAACATTGCTTATTGCTCAATAAGGGTTTATTCATGCAGAATTGACAGATCCAAAATGCATCCACGCTGTTTATTCACGTCTCTGCTGCTGCTCATCATCCTGGTCACTTACAAAAGGAGAATCCCCCCAAGTCTTCGCCATGCAGCAGTGCTCCAAGCAACAACATCGACTGCGATTTTTTTCCGCCTGGTTTGGCTTAATCTCCACCATCAAATCTCCTGTTTGTGCGCATATCCGAGTTCAAGCATGCAATCATGGATGCTACAGACTATCTCAATCACAGATCGGTGCAGGCGATTCTTGATCCGGCACTGTCACTGTTGGCTCTGATGCTATGTATTCCTCCAATGGCATGGCATTTGTCAAACCGCAATTGGGGAGCCTCGTTTCTGGTTGGCTTCGTCATTTACAGTGATATTGTCAACATAGCCAATGCTCTGATCTGGCCCACTGACGATGTTGAATCTTGGTGGAATGGTTACGGGTTCTGCGATATCCAAGTCAAACTCAACATTGCATCGCAAGTAGGGATGCCCGGAGCATTACTGTGCATCTTCCGCAACCTCGCCATGGTAATGGATGTCGACAACCCTTCTCTGGTGCCTAGTCGAGCCCAACGACTGCGTAACAAGATCATCGACATCTTCTTTTGCATTGGGTTACCCGTGCTGGCCATGATAGCCCATTTTGTCATTCAAGGACGCCGATACTACATCTTTTCTATCGCTGGTTGCAATCCCTCTTTTGACCAAAGTTGGCCTTCCATTGCATTGTCTTTTGCGTGGCCTCCCGTTATTTGCGTTGCTGCTGCTTGCTACTGTGGTAAGTTATGACTTGACATATTGACTAAGTTATTCTTAATATTAAATTCTCGACATTTTTGATAACATGTATCTAGTGCTTATCGTCATTCGCCTGGTCAAGTACAGGTCCGAATTTTCTACGGTACTTGGTGCATCGCGAAACAAGATGACGAACAAACGATTCAAAAGACTATTCGGTCTGTCTGCACTCATGATTTTAATCATTCTGCCTCTGCAGATCTACGTCTTTTACACCAACATTGTAGACATGATGCCGCTTCAATCGTATTCGTGGAAGGCACTGCATGGCGCTTCCCTTCGGATTATCATCAAAGTCCAAACCAATGGTGTTGTCAAATATGATCATTGGATCCCAATTGGGTTGAGCGGGCTGATATTTGTCTTTTTTGGCCTGGGACAAGATGCAGCGAACATGTATCGCTCATTCCTCAATACTGTTGGTCTGAAAAGTCTTTCTACATCGTTCTCAAGTCATGGAACTGCATTGTCCTACGAGGGCAAGTCCGATTCCTGGTTCGACTCATTACGGTCCAAGAGTAATAGCTGGCTTCCTGGCACAAGACGGACGTACGTCTTCCTTTAACTACTTCCTCATGCACATTCGTCTTTTCAGAAGTACTAACAGAAAATCACAGAAATAAAGCAACCAAGATCATATCTATCAGCTCCTCG
This sequence comes from Trichocomaceae sp. PYS4502, assembly GCA_023625875.1. Taxonomy (NCBI): domain Eukaryota; kingdom Fungi; phylum Ascomycota; class Eurotiomycetes; order Eurotiales; family Trichocomaceae; species Trichocomaceae sp. PYS4502. Next base: position 7,426 of record JAMAFX010000395.1, on the reverse strand, counting down.
AATACAAATACGATCATGTCAGGTAGCCTTGACGGAGACACACTTATTCATGCGGCCGGTCCGTATGAGAGTGCAAGCACCCTAATGCGTCCTCAAACTCCTGTTTTTACGGTCGTGGGCAACATACATCCGAAAAATGACTGTAATGTTTAATGATTCTCTATGAATAGTCATCTCATCTCTCCTTATCATAGTCTCAAGAAGACGCCAGAATTTTAAATCGATTGTTCTCTCTTCCAACACTCGCTAGGTTAGACAAATGAGCATTTAGTATTATTTTACACACTGAATGAAGAGAGCCGAGAAGTTAAGATAAGCAATTCTATGGCACAGAAAAGGGTCCAAGTCAAGAAAAGAAAAGAGAAGATATTAGGTAGTCTACATGTAACCAGCACCACCATCACCTTCCAAACCAGAAAAGGAGAGACACAGGAGATTTTCCACAGGGTATAATTATAACATCGTAACTTCCTTAATCTACCAACTCATACAATACAAGCTATTTGCTCGGATTGCAACATGTAATATAAGATGTTGCGCGAGATCTGGCCGTCTGGGGAAATGTGATCAGTTGCAAAGCAGTCCTTTTGATGGCATGGATTTCACGATCAAGATAAAATAGGTCGATCCATGAGATCAGATGTGTATGATTCCCTTATATTTCATGAGCAACACATTCCCCCAATGGGTTGTTTCGTATTGTATATATGGTATTACCATTTTACTGGGTTTCATCGCCGTTGCCCTGGTAGGGACGCTTAAGAACTTCGAGGGTTCCTGTTGAAGGGGGAAAAAGGATGTCAACTTTTCTTTGGTCAACTTATGTAGATGCAAAAGGGAAAACGAACTCTGGACAATACTCAAGCTGGACGTTTTCTTGCCCTCGGCGTCATCGTAGACCCGTAGGCTCGCATCACCTTCGACATAGACTAAAGTACTGTAAATCAATTTAAAGTGCTGTTTAGCTTCTTTCCTTTCCACTGTAGTGGCATTAAAATAAGCGAGTATAAGCTTACCCCTTGGGCAGATTCAACAGATAGTCGCGACCAGGGCCCTCTGGTTGGAAGCTGGCGACACGGAACCAGCTTGTTTGACGGTTGTCCTTTGGTCCGTAGGATGTTCCTACAGCATACTTGATAACATCTTGGCCGGTCGAAGTCGCCGAAATCTCGGGCTCGGCAGCCAAGCGTCCGGTGATGATTATGCGCGCAACGGAATGAGCTGGTGATGAGCTGAAAGATCGAGCGGTTGGGAGTGCGGCGCGGGTGCGCAGAGAAGATCGGATTGCCTGCATCGTAAAATATATTGAATATGTTATTTTTTGGTAGTGTTCTTTCCGATTGACTATGATTTTGAGAAGGAAGTCCGACTGATTGGTCGACGATGAAAATGCAGCAGGCAATTAAGGAGATCCAATCTTGCCCATTCATGATATGATGATAACCGCGTCCTAACTTGTAAGGCGCGATTTGATCCGTACTAAGCTGGAATAGGCAAAGCGGGATTGACTGGAGATTCATATCAGAAGGACATGATCCCACTTGATTTCAACACAGTTTACTCCGTATTCATTATATTTTATATTCTACTCCGTACATTTACTTCGCCCATGGGCATATTCATAGGTTCACTAACATTTTGTGCCATTGACGACAGTTCACGTTGGATCGACGAATTAGAGGCGTTTTGAGCATTACAGACATATTCCTTGGACAAAATGGGTGAAATCAAAGCAGCTCCAATGGATATGTAGCACAAGTGAAGCGAGACACCAACATCTACCGCCACCCCGGGTCTCGGACCCAGAAGAAGCTGCTTCGAACTGTACCCGTAGCTTCTCCTCTGGCTGTTGTACACCGATAGATGCAGTCCACCATATCCTTTCTACCATCGATAGTTCTGCGCGGAAACATGTGATTGGGAACTCAACAGACCGCTGTTTCGTTGGAATATACTGCTAGGTAACCAGAATGGCAGCGAGTCCAAGCCCTGCGAAAAGAAGAGTCAAGCAGCTTAAGTACCTGCATAGCAGTACATGGCACTACATGGCACATGCTAATTGCTCTGCGCGAAATTCCTATTGCATTTTGATTCGCCAGGGTTATCCTGTCGATCGATGCAAGGAAATGAGCAATGCCGAGAGCAAGTAGTACTACGTACTACTAATCAGATGAACCTGGTCCTCAACTTAGCCTCAGGCAGATCATGCTCTTCGTCTCTTGACACTCTTGCACTCCGTACACAAGGGAGCGTAGGACGACACTGGTAACAATTAGAAAATACGACGGGGTCTAAATTGATAGTAAACGCCGAAGTTATCTATCATAGAGCCCTGCTCGGAACTCCTAAGAAGTGCCTAGGTAGGTGCCTGGAGTCCTCAGCCACGGCAGTCAGGAATAGACGGAAAGTGCTCCTGACCCGGTTGGAATTCTCATCCCTTTTCGCTTTTTCTCACCATCCAACCATCCAACAATGTCCTTGTGTACAGCCAATGCCATCTCGTGGTTGCCCCGAAATCATCGCGAGTCGCCAAAAGCCTGGCCATCTCTCAACTACCCATGTACGCAGTACTTCGTACTAGTCACCGAGAGGCGGGGTCGAGTAACGACGCCGATTCGTCCATGCATCATGATGCATCAAGCTGATTCAAGCAACACAACATCTAGTCGCGTTTAGCACCGACTAGCGCATGACATTGGACAATGGATAATGCATCACGTAACCTACGTGTTACCCTCTACGCTTCTGTTCAATTCAAGATGTGACAAGTAACTCTGGTGGCATCAAGGCATTTGCCTCAAATTATTTCGAACGCCATTGTATTCGCTACCTTATCTCTTGGCAATGCCGGCATAGCTGAGCTGGTCTATTAATTTGTTTCAATTCAGACCGATCACATTTCGCGCAGCTATTACCAAGAGCCAATGTGCCGTCAGTGAAGAAATGCATTTATTGCAACATTAGTCTATCCTCACCTCAGAGGATTTCTAGGCCTCCGCAATTGTTTTATTCTCGAAAAGGGTAAGAGACTACCTTTTTGGAGCCGGACCAAATTAGGGCTATGGCCCATGCTTCAAGATTTTGATGGACAGTCGGTCTTCGACTAGTATACACGCCATGCACATCGTAACTCCCTCCTTACATGTGTTTGGCTGGCTGCCCCTCTTTCCCGAGTCATTTCTCAGAAGATGTCAATGATCAGGGGGGAAAAGCCGTGGCTGGGCTGAATTCTATTGGGCTTACTATCCCCAGACGGTACTCTCTCTGCCACGCTCCAGCCAATCTGGCTCCTGTCAATTTCGTCTCTAGTTTCTAGCTGTCGGCGCTGCAACTATCTGGAATTTTCTTGCCCCAAGGAAATTTGAAGAACGTGGCGCTTTCCCCAAGTTTCCATTTTTCCCAAACTTGAAATAAAAGCTCTGGATACGAAGCTATGGTTAAATGGTTTGGCTGGATTATAGATGCATTTAATTCATCTTGCTCTGCCACCATACATAGTTTTCGCTTGTTATTATAATATATTTCCACAGAATGCATCCTTGGCGTGTCCTTCCTCTCCTATTTCTTCTAATAAGTCTTGCTGCAAATCTTGCTATCGGTGAGCCTTTTGCCCAAAGACGAGATGTTGCGGCGACTTCAGACAAAGATGGGCAGGTTACGATACAGACAACCGCATCAATTCCATCGCCTACAGCCAGCTCATCCGAGGCAGACGTGCCGAAGCCCTCTTTAACGACATCAATGATAGATATACACACGGACATATCTAATCCCCAACCGACGTTGAAGCCTTCCCCGTCAAATGCAAATACAAATAACGGTTAGTCAACACTGAAAGCAATGTACAACCTGTCCTGACCGGATCTAGGTACTGTTGATGGCAATGATTTACCAATCCAACCTACCATAACACCCGCGATAGGGATAGCCGGGGTGGTATTGATAATAATTGGGTTGGCTTACAGCCTTATCGGCATTAAAAACCAGTGGTGAGTCGATTGAACCCTAGCATGGAATAGGTGCTCACGTATATACTATCAGGTTACATGTATTCCTATCTGCTGCTCTCCTTACAGGTCTGTCGGTCACTGTAAGCATCTTCGCTCTTGCACACGCTCTCTATCTGTTATGTATGATTCACGCTGAAAAACTGTTAAGGTCTTGATTGAGTATGTGATGAGCCCACCGGTCTCAAATGCGGTACAAGGAGCATACTTTGTGGCTGCGTTCTTCACCGGAGTTATATTCGGAGCGTTGTCACTGATCTTCAAAGAATTGACCGAAGGCCTTAGTTGCTTGTTGGGGGGGTTCTGTTTAAGCATGTGGCTCCTTTCGTTGAAAAGAGGGAGCCTTCTAGCCAGCTCGGGCGCGAGGGGGGCTTTTATTGGGGCTTTCTGCGTAGCTTTTTATGCTCTCTCATTCAGCTCTTATACGAGACCATATGCGCTGATAGCATCAACCGCTTTTGCTGGAAGTACAGCCGCCGTGCTAGGAATTGATTGCTTCAGTCGAGCAGGATGGAAAGAGTTTTGGCTGTACATTTGGGGTATGTCTTGACCAACAAATTCTTAAACAGAACCATTGAATTAATCAAAATTGCACTTTAGGTTTGAATGACAATCTCTTCCCACCAAGCACATCCACCTATCCTGTCACTCGGGGCATACGTGTCGAGCTCGCTGTCACCATCATCATCTGTTTCCTTGGATTGTTGTCCCAATTCAGGCTGTGGAAGTTGGTTAAGGAACGGCGGAAGAAGCAAGAACAGATCTTGGCAGAAGAAAGAAGAAAGAAGGATGTCGCCGAGATGGAACTGGGTCGAGCAATCGAAGAGAAAAAACAAAGTGACCTTGTCCGTTGGGAAGCGATGTATGGCGATCCTTTGAATAGCGATTCTACAGCGGTCCAGACTCCCGTCTCAGAGACACACAAGGCGCATTCGATAAAAGAGGAATTGATCGAAGCCCCTGATAATTCGGTGGAGATGACTGATCTTTCTACTTCGGCTAACGACGTAGTCATAGACAAAGATCCAGTTGAAAATGGACGCCAGGATGAAGTTGATAATCACGAGATCGCAAAGGATGAAGATGCCGAAAAAGAATCCCTGAAAATAAGAGATTGCACCGCAGACCCTGATGGTTTTGAGAAGACGGTCCAAAAAAATTGGGAGTTGTCACCAAAAACTCTGCAACCTCCACCTCCTTGTTTTACGCGACTTCCTTTCAAAGTTCCTCATCTTGAGAGCAACCCAAGGAATGGTGACGATGATGATGGTCACTCTATACAGGCAATCGTCGATGACGCAGACACGGCATCCATGCGCACATCCAAAGGGTTATCGGGAACATCATTATTCGGACGACTGTCGCATCGAAATAATGCAGGTACGAGAAGTCGGCGTGTGCGATCAGACTCGAATGAGATGCTTGTACCGACTTCTCCAGTGAGCTCCGCCGCATCCAGCCAGGGAATAGCGGAAAGCGAAGCTAGCTCGATATTGGAAAACCCGAGCATCGAGGTCGAAATTCAGTTTCATGATGATGCTGAACCGACTTTGAACGGAGATGATGAAAATTCCTTAGCAGAAGACACTGGCCGGAATGATCCCCGATTGAATACATCCACAGAACTTGCTGATAAAATTCAAGGCGCTAAGGTTGCCAGCGATGACACAAGTCAATTTGAAAATAAGACAAAACCCACACCATCACTAAAAGATAAAACCCTAACTGAGGCCGAGCAAATGGAAGAAGGTTCAAATACAGTCTCTGAAGGACGTCGTCATACTATTGATGGCGTCACGTCTATCCTACCTATCAAAGCCCTATCTTTGGCCCCAGTCAAAACTCCCCCTCCGAAGACCACTGAAACAACTTTGGAAAAGGATGCGAATTCTGGGAAACCTGTGGCTTTATCGAGTTCAAAGTCGAAGTCTAGCGTTCGTAAAAAGGAAAACCTCACATCCGAAGTCGTCAAGAAACTCCCTAGCCATGTGTCTCCGGTAGTAATGTCATACCGTACAAATGAATGGGCAAAACATTTGTCTCATGCAGATGCTCCCGAACCCGAGCCTCTCGCAGAACTTGTGGCAGACGCTGAGCACCCAATTTCACCAGAAGATATAGAAATAGCTGCTCCGTTGAATACAGAAGAACTGAAGCAAACGTCCTTGACGGTTATACCACCTCCGCCAAATGGAAAACGGATGTTACTTTCACGTTCCAAGGTTCAACGACCAATATCGAATGTTTCTGGGCAGTCAGCTAGTGATTTCAATTCGAGACAATTAGTCGAGGACCAGTCTTTGGCGGCACCTCCGCTCAATCCCACACCACAAATGGTTGGCCCGAGATCGCCACCTTTGCTTCATTCTCCAATCCGTTCTCCACAGCCAACAAGAGCCACGTCTGGGGGCTTGCGCAGCGTCTCGAGTCCATATCTAAGTACGCCAGCTGCTACATCATCCATACGAAAGGCTGAAGCTAGGCATTCCGCTGGTCAAGTCATTGAGGATGGGACGTTTTCCTTGATAGCCCAGCGGGAAAAGATGGTACAGGCTCGGCTTTCATCAATATCGCTGACACGGGAGTCCTGGGCCCCGAGGAATATATCGAGACAGTCGATTTTAGAAGAAGGATATCAGTCACGTCCCGGAAGTCAGCTAAGCTTGGTTGAAGACGACGACATGCCGTTAACGCAGAGACGGGCCCTATTGCAACAAAGAACAATATCTCCTCTAGTAGGCCACGATACGGAAGCACGAGGACCCCCCATCGACGGCCGAAATTCAACTGCCACTCGACTTTTGCGAGAGACCAGCAAACCCAAAGTGGCCACGATGGCTGCCTGGCGTGAGTCTCTCCAGGAAGACATGACCAAACACAAGCCTCTGCTCGAAGTAGATATCGCTCAGAACGAGTTGATGGAGCGACAGCGAAGAGCGCAGGTTGTAAGGAGCCAGCGTATGATAGCATCTGAGAACCTCGACAAGTCGATTGCTGAACGCATGCGATATGGAAATATGCAAGATCTTCATCGCGATGCGATGCGACGAATGCAAGCTGCTGCCAATCGAAGAACGATGAATAGTCCGTGATAGGGACAATGAGCCTTGATGGCCTTTTCTTAGGGGCATATTCTCAGCTCTCTTTTCTTTAGGGGTTGTGTTTAATTGATAGCTACGTACTTAGTACGTATGGAATAGTAACTTAATGCGTGATGGGTTTATAGGTGCTGTTGGCCTTTACTTTGTCCAAAAATTCGATTGGCAATCCTTATTTCTTTGTATGTCTTCGTTCTCTTATCCTTGAATATGACATTTAATACTTCATAACGTAATTCCCACATGACCGGGCCACCCCATCCAAAATCGCGTCTTCCTTCCTACCAACCTACTTCAATCCCTTACCATGCCACCAATTCG
>JAMAFX010000394.1:0-16014 GCA_023625875.1 Trichocomaceae sp. PYS4502 | reverse complement strand
TCGATCCTTCTCAAGCGGACCAACACGGACTGAGATCCCGGTGTCCATTCCTAACTTATAAGCCATCAGCTGAGCAAGTTGCATTCCTTGACTTGAAGGTGTATTTATAGAGAAATTAACTCCATATAAGAATAATGTATCAATCAAGTGCATAAAATCTGCGGAACTAATATACACTCTAACAATAGAATCTTATAATATCCAAGTCCTAAGTAATGAATGGAACGGTGAATAGGAAGCTGAAGGACGCCGCCAGAGCATGTGACAATGGACCTAGGACTGTGGGTCTAGGGACAGTGTCTCGACTCTCAAGACAGTTGACATAGACCAATGGACGTGTGGCCACGGCCATATGGCCAGGACGGAGCTAAGTCATGGGAAACATAGCCAGCAGACGCTAGACTTCATCCAATCTATTATATTAGTTAGCATAATATCTTTCTTTTTTAGACTAGCTAATCTGAGACCCTGAGATGAGATGAGGGCTTAATATAACCAGTCGGTTTCTTAGGAAAATGCGCTCTATTCTAGCGATATTAATTAAACACATAAAATTAATTATTATGCAGCATAATTTGGATATCTATTAATTTTATGTCTAATTGTTTGTATGCGTACGTTCTCATATACGTTACTAGCTAGTAGGCACGTTCCTATTGGCCCGAATACTCGGCCGAATGCCTCGGCCTCAAATCCGAACGTGCCCCTATTCCCAGCCTCCGGGCCCTCGGGATTCGTGCATATAAGCATGCAGGATTCCCAGGTTCTTCTGGGAATCAGGCCTGAATCTATATTATCATATTTGTACTGTAGTTACTACTACGTATAGACATCTAGGCTTTCTATAGGGTTGTCGGAAGACCCTTGCCACAATCCGGCTTGGTTGGTAGGATCTGGCTAAACCGACACTAATAGTTCTATATCTATATCACTTTGATGGCATTCATATATGGGATTAAGAGGCTTGAGCTGTTTGATTTCAGTATATTTTATTTTTCTTTATTTCTAATTCTAGAGGTAAATTGATTCCTGTTCTCGCACAATCTTATATGCACAAGGCGGCTCACATGCATGCATAAAATAATGTAGAACCCTTGCCACGCGGTCTGCTAAGCCTGGTTCAGCAATGGCCCACATTTTATTTGTAGGGTGTGTCTCCACTGTACTCCGTACAAAGTGTCACGGCGCTGCCGTGGATGCCTGATTCCTGCCTGATTTCCTGTCTGTGTGTGGTTTATATAGCGAGAGCGGTGTAAAGCCTTCGGCTTTACATACTAGTCTTTTTAGCCGTACGGTTAAGGCACCGAACGCTCCCGGCGCTACCCCGTGACAAATAGCTACCTTTGCGTGGACTATTTATTGGCTAACTTATCTGGTTATCCCTCTAATAGACTTAATATCCTAGTTTCCTGTTATAGGTTTGGTGGCTTGGGCGATACAGGGTCCAACTTTGGATGCAACCATGGATTCACAGGCACGGGACGTAGCTTGGGCCTAGCCTGAACTTACTAAAAGACCATACCTGCATCATAGAAACGTGACACATGCATTATGTTAGAAATTAGGTGCGTTAAACCTAATTTGGACAATTGGCGAAGCATTGACAGTCAAGAAATTTCGAGAATTGGCTTCACATATTGATGTGATATTGGGCATTATAAATCAGCTCTACAAGCCTATATGATATCGAGAATGTTCCATTGAACACAGATTGCCAAATTTACTGATGTCATTTGTATGGGATTTTGTGTATATAAGTGATCAAGATTGCCAGATAGCTGTCTTTTGGGGAGGTGTGCACAAATAGACCTAGTTCCATACACATATTGCTCTGTCCTTCACTTAGTAATTTGCTCTATCCAATCAGAATCTGCCAACGCTCCGATACATTAAGGAGCTGTGCTAGATTACATACGGTGTGAGTTAGTATTGTCTCCGCCATCCAACTAGCGCATAAAATCCCAGCCAAATTTCAATTGAATGAATTGGCTGTTGTGGGTTGTTTGTGTCTGACAGCGGATTGATACCACTATTCTGATTTAGGTAAATTTGTCAGCATGCGATCCACCTCATATACTAGGAACCTTGAAGGCACGTATAATTGGCGGAATAATGCTTCAGGATACGTGGCCTGATTGACCCCCTGGAGAAGCATAAATATGGCCTCAAATGACCTTTAGAACATTCGGTTTAGTTAGTATGCGTTCTAAGTAGTATTTTAGTATACTAGTCGATACACCAATTCAATTCCTCGTTACCTTGCTAGGGCTGGGTTAGGTTCGAACAAACAACACACAGAGATGCGAAGATACCGTGGCTAGAATTCACCTCGAACCAAAGGTCATAACATCTCTGCTTTCTGTACGATCATGTTGTCTAACTCATAGGCGGAGCCAATCCGCTCTTTGTACGCTACTTTGTGTGCGTCCTTTTCTGCTTCCCGAGCCTTGTTTGATACCTAGCCGTTATAATTTGTATTTAGAGAATGCACAAGCCACCTCTCGAGTTTTCTAAACTGTTTCAAAATCTTTGTATAGATGAGAATGTTTGCTCAATTCTGCTTCACTAGATGACTAAAGGCAAGATCCTTCCAGTCCAAGCTCTGTCCAGCGCTCTGACAGTTCTTTCAACTCCTTCCTGACAGCGGTGGCGCTATCTCTCCACGCTGTATGACAATTGTGGAAGAGTCGCAACATGGCTGTGGTATCTCAAAATTGTGCCATTCTTGTTTCTTCTTTTTCTTCTTTATCTTCATTGTAACCAATGTAAAAACAAAATGCATTGTTTCCAATTGAATTTATTTGCATAAAGAACGGAAAACGGGCACTTTGTGGTTGCCAGATGGTGATAGTTCGGACGCAAGAAGCTAGCTCGTATAAAATTACGAACATTCAATTTCAAAGTAGGAAACCTTCAGTGTATACTATATACAGACTGCCAGTGTACTATCTATCCGTGGATAATTCATATCGAACTATTGGACGACGCCGATGTCGACAATGTCAACAATTCTGTAGCCATGCTAGAGACGGATTTATCGTGGAGGGAATCATGGCAGCACGCTCGAGTTATACACTGGGATAAAAGGAGCGTTGACCACGTTGGCTGAAGACAACGCCCCAATCTCAACCAGACCACATCCACTTTCTCCCGTGGGGGTGAAAATTAAGACGTAACCGCCTCCATAATTGGCAGTCGAGCTTCCATCGTCACCTACGATCATAGAGTTTGATAATTAACCATTTTAAGCCAAGGAAAAGACCTTAATGGGAAAAAAAACTTACATAGAGACAACGGAAGACCCCAGGCGTCCGTACAGAGAGGCCCGCCAAGATTTGCATCTTGCTCCGTACCGCATCCGCTCTGATCTTCAGCCCATGAAACAGAGACGAATACACCGCCTTCACCTTCTTCAACGAAGCCGTATGTGTTTCCCGGTTCGAGGACGTAGTTATTTGCGCAAAATGCGGCGATTACACTTTCTGCATCACTATGCGTGAAGGAGAGGTATTCGCCATCGCTATTATAGTCCGAGAAACAAAGTGCTGTATTGCCGGTCTCAATGACGATGCTCGTGTCAGTGGGAAACGGAAGCCCGCTGGTCGTAGTAGGCGTCGAAGAGGTAGTAGTTGGTGAAATTCCGCTGCCAACGACAGTGACCCAATCTATACAGAGCGTTTCCGGTTCTTCGTCGTCCTTGTAGAGGACCAAATCGCTTACGCAACCGAGAGTAGCTCCGGCAGAGGTCGTAGTCAATATATATGTGGGAACCGCGGTTGCGATAGTGACTGGGCTTACACAGACGGTTGACGGAAAAGTATCCCCATCTAAGTCGATGAGGATCTCAGTCGGGCAAGCTACAATATCTCCGTTGCTTTCCGTGTAGGTATATGCAAAGGAGGATGTGGTTGGGGTCGTGGTGGTCGCGGTGGTCGCGGCGGCCGTTCCCGTAGCGGTTAACACGTAGTTAATCTCGGACCCATACAGGGACTGCATCAGGGCGGCATCAGAGGATGCAAAGGCTTCCAGATCCGCCAGAGCATCTGTGGTCGGTAAGGGATCCACAAAGGCGGTTGTGCCCATGGCAGCCACTGTAATGTAGGCGGACTCGGAAGAAGTGCCGGTACTAGAATCATCAGTTTTGGTGTTACTGTTATCGTCGCCACCATCACCACCATCACCACCACCACCACCACCACCACCACCACCACCACCACCGCCGCTATGAGGTGGACACAAAGGACAGCCACGGTGGCAGAAAAAATGGCCTATATCATCTAACATAAGTTTTTGCGGTAAAATCGAGGACATAAAGACAGGGATACTAGGATTTACTGACAATTCCACGAGGAGTCCGAGGAGTCTGAAGCAGTCTTGGGTCCGCCGCCCGTCGAAGTTGACGAATATTTCGTCGTTACCGAGTTAATATTAGCATCACTGGAGGTACCAGTCGTGGTGGGATAAGGATGAGGGGTGACAGTGGTGGTGGTTGGAGCTAGTGTGGTGCCATTGATGACTGACGTGGTACCGCCAAAAACACCCACCCATTCAGGTTGGTAATACGTGTAATTGCCCGAGGCATAGCTCACACTAGGCACTGTACTGGTAGTGCCCCCTATCACTGTCGTGTTACCGCCAACCGTGCTTTATGTACATTCACATTAGTATCGTTATCTTGTGCATGTGAGTCCAGCTGAACCACTTACGGAGTGATCACTATGGGGAACGGGGTCTGCCAAATCGAGGGGGTATGCACGAAGCTGCCCTGACCCGACGATGGCCTCTGATACCAGACTGGGATTGCGTTGGTCGTAACTGCAGCAACGTCAGTAAGACGACAGCTAAAGAGCAGATATAAAGAGAGCGAGAGCTCCTACCCGGGGGAATAATTATCGTAGTCGGTGCAACGAACGACCCAAATGATAAATATGTATAGGAAGAGCTGCCAAATGACATCGTGGCAGTACTTGTCGATCGATAGGTAACATTTGTTGGCCAGGGAGGGAAGTCGATGGTAGTAGTTGTGGGCAACGGCATGGGAGGCCATATGAGCATGCAACCAGGTTCGGCAGTGACGACGGGAGGGTCTTCGAGCCACACAATGGGATCAATGTACATTTCACACTCGTCTGCACTCTCTGATGTGCTGCTGTTAGCATTATCGAGATCGACCGCCCACTCAGCTGTTCCCAAAAAGTTCATGGTGTCGTACAGCTGCCTGCGGGAGTCCTTGATAGATTCGCTCATGAAGCCGGCCCACTGCGTGTCATCCCACACCATGATGTTAGAATTGGCGTCGACGTCAATATACGTGTAGATAGATGTGTCATCAGCGATGCCGTAGAGCTCCCAATTGGAGATATATCCTGCTGTGTCAGTACATATGCCAGGAACAGCACCGGACGCGGGACCCGTGAAGTGGCAGTTCGGCCCGTAACAACCGGCCTCACTCATCTGGAAGGATCGAGCATAGCTAGCCACACCCAAGGCAACCTTGTTGGACGGCACGCCAGCCTTGGTGATCATTGACATTGCATTCAAGGTCTCCGTCAAATTCACATGGGATCTAAGACACCCACCCTCGGGACAACCTGGATCCGCAAATGTACTATTCCAGTCCCACTGCCCGTGCATGTCATAGGTCATCATCACAATATAGTCAACTACTTGACTAATGGCCTCGATAGGGTATGCTTGCAGATACCAGAAAGATGAGGGGGCGGTGGTCGAGAGAGTCTTGCCGCTTGGCATCTGCTCGCTTAATTCCGAGAGAAACAGGAACAGATACTCAGCGCTTGTCACGTCGTCCGGAGGGATTCCTGGGATATCAGGCTCTCCAGGATATTCCCAGTCCCAATCAATACCATCCAACTCATAGGTGTTCAAGAAGTCGATGGTATTGCTGACCAAGATGGCGCGATTGGCACTGGTCGAGACCGCCTGACGGAAAATATCATAGGTACTAGAATCGGTGGAGAAAGCCCATCCACCTACAGTAACTATGCGCTTGACACCGATAAGGTTTTGAAAAGCACCTAACTGGTCTTCAATTAAAGAGAGGTTGAATGAAAAATCCACATTTAGTGTGGCAAAAGACATATGGATATGTGTATAGTTACTTATATCAATATCCGTGATTAGTGGATTCAAGCAGGTTCGTTGTAGAATATCATATCCCTCAAAATATCCAATTATGAAAGTTTCGCTTGGTACGGAACCGATAACAATTTGCGTACCACAATTCGAAATACATCCATTGGTGTTAGGAGCGGCAGTGCCAGGTGCACCGGTGGATGAGTTTGACGGAGTGCAAAACTCGGCCGTGATTCCACATTGACCCCAAATATCACAGCAAGCAGAGAGAGGACATTCGTTCAATGTAGCTAGATCGGTTCCATGAGGTGCTGTAGGAGTGCCATTGACTTGGGGACCACAGACCGCATTAGAGATCACAGCAGGCATGGGCGGCCATCCGGAGCTTAAGCAGATATTTTCATCAGCCAGAAGATCATCGCAGCCCATCCAACCCCAGGTGTCATTATTCCAATTGTTAATATCATCCACAGTGATGGTGTACTCGGCAGCCAGCGTGGCACAGGTGTCACCATTTTGAACTGTGTATACGTAACAATTGTCGTCAGCGTCCGGAGAGGGTGCATAGTCTGGAGGCGATCCGGAAGTGCAACAGATCCACTCTCCAACAGCCAGGGTTGAGCAAAACGTAGAACTGGGGTTATAAGTACTAAGCTCTGCTGCAGTGATGCCACACTCACTAGCCAGCGAAGCACATGAGTCTCCTGAGACAACCTGGATTGCAGCACAGGTATCATCACGGGGAAGAACCTTTAGTCCGCTATCTCTCCGGGTCCAATGGCTAGTAGAATTAGAAGCTACCGGAACCAAATAGGTCAGGTTGTTCCAGGGGCTAGTGCTATCCAATGTTGTGAGGCAAGAATTATTACGCCATGACTGTACCGCCATTTGCGTCGTGAGAAGATCTTCATTGGAGTTGATAATGACCCCCATGGAATAACGGGAAGTGGTGCTGTCACAGAGTTGGACAACTGTAGTTTCGGTAACTCCCTCCTCAACTCGATCAATGAGATTCTCGAGGATTGAAGAGAGCAGGCCTTGTCTATGCAGACCTGACCCCATGTAGATGCCAACAGAGGTCTTTCCGGAGTAGGCAAAGTTGATTGTTTCGTTGCAAGGCCGTGGGTTCATGCTTTCATAAGCCAGCAGCTGCTCCAACGCAGCCACCGCTTCGCTGGCTGATCCAGTTGCAGCACCAGTGTCCCAACCCAATTGCAAGGAAGAGGTCACTGTTTTCGACTGCTCAGGTGCATTGCAGGAACTATTTCCAGAACCAGTGCTGTCTGTATCAAGGTCTGCAGTACAGCTGCTGATCTTGACCTGACCATTGGCTCCATTAATGTCAGTGTAGAGAGCGAAGTTAAGGAGCATGGTTTCATCACACAGCGACAAGCGATCCATGCTGGGATAGACTGGCCAGCCGCTGGATTCGATACCGAGACTCGTGCAACTTCCTGGGCAAGGGTTGCGGTGGAATTCCCATGATCGCGAGGGGGGAGTGAAGTTGCCAGCCAGCACAGCAGACTTGAGACTTTCCAGGTCCGTTGCTGTGGCTTGAGATTGAGCTGCGGAGACGGTACTGATAGGGTATCTGTCTAGATATGACTGGAGCGCCTCTTGAGCGTCTTTAGGACTTGAGGGAAACGCAGCATGAGCCATCGGGATCAGACAAGCCATAATGGCTGCCGTTAGCCCGATCAGCCGCATGTTGGGGAGATGGATAGATAAAGACTGTGTGAAAATACTAGAGAGCAATGAAAGGAGAGGGAATAAAACGAAGGGAATTGATGAATCTCGTCCAGTCTACTCCTGCCCAGCAACAGATGAAGAGGACAATACCGTGGGAGATGCAGGTAAGGAGAGGTAAGGGAAAAACACAATGAATTATGTGTTTTATCTACTAGCGGCTATACAGTATACAGCCCATTCCTTATTTATAATCCGTAGTAACGAGGAATTAACAGATTTTATGATGGGGTTTTAATCTTTACATGGAATCTTTATTTGTTATACAGTAGAATTTAAGATTAATATCTCATTTTTTCCCCCATAAATACTCTCCATATTTGATTGTAATCTATATTATACAGAGCTGTACTTATAGAAATTAATTGGTATTTATTATGTAATGTATTGTTACTCGGTTAAGATCTGTTCACAAGCTCATTAAGTTATGCATGTAGCAAACCCAATGAATGAATGCAACGACAGCGCTAAAATTTACTAGGGCTTTACTAACGCTTGTAACTCAAGAATAGAGCCTAAATTCAGAGCTACGTGAGCGATGTTTATATCAGCACTAAAGAATGTTGGAACGATACTAATATAAAGCTAGCGGCGTCTCATTTATGCACCAAGGTTGTACTTGTTACTCTTTTGTTTCTTTATTTGTTTTAAGTTTTCCTTATCATGGACTTGATCTTTATAAAGCCGCATGTAATATTTATCCAATTAAGTATGATTATATAGCGCCGGGATTCTAACTTGTACAATTTCCAGATCAAGAGCTAGTCATGCCTTTTTGGTGCCCCACAACCCGCGCCGCCAGCGGTGTGGGTCGCCAGAAGGCACCGGTAGTTGGAAGCATTTGTCGTTGCACTAGGGCAAAATGAGGGCATTCATAACTTATGCACACTAGACAGTTAGCTCGGAACTAACTGTACAGTGACTAGTCGAGACAGCTCATATGCATGCATAAAATAATGTAGAATCCTTATCATGCAGTCCGCTAATAGTGTTTCTCCACCGTATAATAGCTAGCATAAGACGTGTTGGCACTAGCTTAGCATCAACTAATATATAAAACATACATCATATACTACCGTAGTATGGAATATGCATTACCACGCCTAAAATTCTTAGGCGCCGACAAGGATCTTCAAGTCATTTGGTTAGCTGCTTTCCAATAAGAGTCTACGAGGATACATTGCATATATCCTTTCTTTGCCACCACGCCATTTCTTTGTCTACCCCTTGTTAATCCTAATTTGCTGTGCATTTTCAGCCATTCAAAGCATATGGGTACGGACTCTGCAATAAGGCTAACATAGACTCTATCTAGTATGTGACGTCCACCTGGCCAGTAATGATTGATCGATTCTTTCGCGAAGGCAAATAACTGGGAACACTCTCAACAGGATCGCTCGATGTTGGCATCGCCTACGGGTAGTAGGTATGACTGGCATCAATCGCCATGGCTTGCCTTTATAAGGTCTATCCTTTTGGCACCAAGGGTTAGGCGGTCCCTGCTCAGCTCTGCTGCCTTTTTAATGCTACTCTATACGATATGGGAGTATCATATGCTGCAGCCATCCATCTTGAAATACCCAGTGGTCCTTGAGCCGCTCGATGTAGAGATCCTTGGAGCATTAAGCGACTGGGCGGTGCCCAACAAGCGGCCAGAGTTTGCAGATTTTCCTGCTATGGAAATCCTGGATCCTGCTTTCTTACCAAACCACGAGCGAAGTCGCTTTTTATTTCACCGCCGTCAGCGAGTGGTTTTTGTTGGCGATGTACATGGCTGCTTTGATGAACGTAAGTTTTCAGATTTACATCAACTTAAAATGGCAAAGACTTCCTCCTGCTGACTTCTTCTCTCATCTTCTATTTTAGTGGAAGAACTCCTGAAGAAGATCTCTTTGACTTGGGGAGATCACTTGATATTTACGGGTGACATGATTAACAAAGGCCCTAAGAGCGGCGAAGTTGTTGACCTTGCGCAAAAGCTAGGTGCTTCATGCGTACGGGGAAATCATGAAGACCGCATCTTACTTATCCGATCAGATTTGAAGTCTCGCGGGATTCTGGATTCTGATTCCATGAATGAATACGATCCACCCCTACATAATCGGAATGATCGTCAATTAGCCAGGTCTTTGACTGATGACCAGGCTGCATGGTTGCAACAGTGTCCTGTGATCCTCAAAGTCGGACAGGTCAAGGACATGGGCGAGGTGGTTGTTGTTCACGGTGGACTGCATCCTGGCGTACCCCTTGCTAGGCAAGAATTGACAAGTGTAATGTCAATGCGAATGAAGTTCAAAAAAGATATTCCATGGTTTAGAGTAAGTATTTTTCCCGTCTCTCCTTCCAATGATGGATAACTTGGATCTGACAATCTTATTAGATGTATAACCAGTTCAATATGCTCCTCACAACAGGCCAAATGGTGCCTGAACCTCCATACACCGAACTTACATCTGTGATATACGGCGGTCAATCATTTAAAAACCAGCAGTATACCAAAGCACTGAACTCTGGATGCGTTTATGGCGGTGAATTAAGTGCGCTTATTATTGAAGATGGCGGGAAGAGTAAGGTTGTGCAGGTGAAGTGCAAGGAATATGTTCAACCTTGATCTTGTATTTGTATCATATTTTAATGTGGGTAATCTTTGAATAAGGCTTCTTTGTGTGATGCGCTCAGAGGCTGATGGGGATTCTATAACATATGCATTAACGCTTATAATTACTAATAGCTCTGCATTATATAGCAGCCCGCGTAAAGCGAAGTTACAAACTGTTGACGGTGAATCCAATTGTCGCGAATATTCACATAAGGATACTCAATCAATCAATGATATCGCCGACTCTTGTTTGTTGAAATAAAGAATATTGATTTACACCAGCCGACTGTCGCATGAAATTGTGATACTTCGTGAAGGTATAGAATCAGGAGAAAACGGAGTAGGAGACTGCTAAGATAGTATGCACGTGCCCGAGGCACCAATCAGAACAACCTTTCTGTTTCTTTTTTTATTATCATTAAACAAAAGAGGAACAAAAAGAGTTGACAATATTACACAGTAATACGATATGCTTGAGTAACAGGAGCTGAGCTATAAGCCTCTTGCCAGAAGCTTTCATAAACAGTAGATGCTACAATGTAGGTAAAGCACAATGAAAAAGTCGCCTATAACAACAACAAGGTATAGCTCAGTCAAATTCGAATCAGACAATCGCGGGAACCAGATAGCCATCATAGAAAGTGCCAGGCGTCGCTCCCTGGCCCCAGTTATTCTTGTAATACCACCACGAAAACACAAACAGTGTGTAGGTCTCTGCGTTGTAAATCGGATAGTAAGGATTTGGATCTGAGAAGCCTTCCGGTATCCACAGGCCCACAGCCATTGCCAGCATCTGCCCAATGTCATCTAGAGAGAGTTAGTGAGGTGAGTGAAAAGAATGGAGAGGAGTACTGACATGTGTAATCAACCACGGGTACTGGTGTCCACGCAGTAACCATATGGATGATCTCATGGAAAAAAGTAAGGCTACCTTTCGGCGCGAGAGTTAAAATATTTGGCTGAGGCGAGATAGTGGGGTCAGACCACTCAACCTCAAGCAGCCCCAACAGAGGCAAATCAAACATTATTGGGCAAATGATAATGCCCGGTTCTGTCGCTTCATACTGCAAAGTCCTCCCTTGAACCTCATGTTGATACTCATATGCGCCTCGGATACTTATACCTTCGGTCATTGTTTCACTTCCAGAGCATACGTCTTCCGCAGTACTTTTTGACCAATAATAAAAACATCTGTCAACAACAAAGTAAGGGGTCAAGTTTGGTTGTTCTACCCAAATTTGATTGATAGACATTGGTGTATCATCAACTTTGACACCTCTCAACTTAGGCGAATTAGACTGGTTAGGATCATAATCAGGATTCCACTCGAACGCTTGATCATTCCAATCCATCTTCTGAATAGCAGGATATCCTTGGCAACTCAGCCAAGGTAGTAGGACTCCCGGCCCAGAAATCGAGCCAGAAGTCACGAAATCATTAAAACGGGCGATTACCTCTAGCCTGACTGTCAGCCCTTTTCTTAAATTTTGGGTAGGGGAAGGATATTTCATGCGATACCGTTTAGCATATCCCAGATCTCTTCATAGCCGGCTATTGGCGTTTGTACGCCGTTCAAGTCCTCGAATCGGATGCCAAAATATTTCGTGAACAACTGCCTGGCGACAATACCATCTCGACCGTCTTCGTCAACAGCATTACTCGGGCCTTTAGCAGCTTCCATGGCTTGATTGAAACTGTTACCCAGAGTTTGACAATCCTCAATATATTCATTCAACCAATTGTAATTATTTCCAATACAGTTTCCTGATTCCAATAGATTGAAATACTTGGTAATAGTGGTGGCACTCGCCCGGTCGATGACCAAACCGACCACCAGAAGAAGCAGTGAGGATTTGGACCACAACATGTCGATAAGACTCAAAAGGGTAGAAGCAGTAAAGATTAGATGAATCTGGAGCGGTCCTTGTGTTGCAAATTTATTGGAAATATGCAGATACAACAATGTATCACGGTCTATTCCATCAATGAGTCAATCTTCAACTTGCAAATTTCGAACCAGGAGTACTTCGTAGATTAAATATCGAAGCGCCGCTAAAACATAGTCTTGTATTTGACATTACAGTATTTATTACTTATGTTCGGACTAGAGACAAGAGAACACTAGCTCGGGTACTATTCATCAGCACTAGAGATCGATACTACGTTTAACATTCTGACAGCGGATTATGACCGCTATTCCGGATACAGCATGTAATCCACTACTAGTGCTAAGGCTTAGCACTGGGGGTTTGCACAAAACGGCTCATATGCATGCATAAAATAATGTAGAATCCTTACCATGCAGTCCGCTAATAGTGTTTCTCCACTGTATAATAGCTAGCATAAGACGTGTTGGCACTAGCTTAGCATCAACTAATATATAAAACATACATCATATACTACTGCAGTATGGAATATGTATTACCACGCCTAAGCTATGGAGCCTAGTTGGCTATGTTCCCCGTGACTTAGCTCTCTTCTGGCCCTATGGCCGTAGACATAGATCCGTACGCTTAAAAGATGCGAATTGCATTATAAAACGTCATTATGATGGGGATTTGTTGAGAATCGCGAAGACGCGAGTACTTGGTATGCCGGAGCCCGTGCAAAGCGAGGCTCCGGAACTGCCTCCACAATCATTTTTTTTATTGACTCATAGGATAATAAGTAAATCGTGTACGTATTTTCAACCTGTCTAGCTTTTATATGTGAATTTAGTGGTGCTGGCGGACTCTGAGACATTTTACTTGAATCTATTTATATTTTGTGCAGTGAGCTGGGGCAGACTTCCAGCCACCAGGTGGGGGGAAGCGACAAGACGGGTAGCTTTTAACTTAACACACCGACCCTTCGCTTCGCCAGATACCGTGCTTCACCGCCTGATAACCGACCCCACCTGATAACTGATTTGGCTTCAAATCGCGAAAAAAGGTCAATATTTCAAAGCGCGTCAAATCAACCAATATGGCTTCATATGAACTCGCACTTGAAGCATTACGCTCCTTGAACCCAGGAGAAAAGCCCAATATTGCATTGGTAGCAAGAACATATGGCGTTAACGCTTCACAACTTTCAAAACGTTTTCGTGGAGTTTCGGGCTCAAAACAAGCACAATACAACAATCAACGATTACTAAACGACGAGCAATCGAGAATGCTTATAAAATACGTCAATCAACTCACCGAGAATGGCCTTCCACCTACGCATACAATGCTTGCCAACTTTGCAAGGGATATAACCGGTAAAGAGCCTGGGAAAAACTGGGTTACGCGCTGGGTAAAGGCTCATGGAGATAAGGCTATTTCTCGCTATTCTGCAGGCCTCGATTCGGATAGGAAAAAGGCAGATTCGGCCTGGAGATATACGTTATATTTTGAGCTTATTGGCCGGAAAATCAAGCAATATAATCTATCCCCGGATCAGATTTACAATATGGATGAGAAGGGCTTTTTGCTTGGGATAACCACAAAAGAGAAAAGAATCTTTTCTCGGCACAAATATGAGCAAGGGGGGCTCAAGCAGCATCTTCAGGATGGAAACTCTTGGAATCTTGAGGGCATACGAAGCCTGAGAAAGAATGAATGATTGAGATGTCTACTACTAGGAGAGCGAGGAAACGCTCCAGGTGAAAATATTCACCTGGGCGTAGCTACTACTAAGCCTAATCGGGCAGGCGGACCAGTTCTGGAGGCCTGAGGCTCAACAGAAACCGGGAATGGATAACGACAATTGCTTGCATTTGTGCTAATGGAAAAGCTATATCACCTAGCTTAATTTATATGGCAAAATCAGGCAATATACAGGATTCTTGGCTTCAAGATTTTGATCCCAAAGAACAAAGATGCTTTTTTACATCTTCAGATTCCGGGTGGACCAATAACGAGCTCGGATATCGTTGGTTAGTGGATGTTTTTGACAAAGAGACAAAATCTCAAGCAAGCCGGGGATGGCGCCTTCTTATCCTTGATGGTCATGGCTCCCACGTCAATATGGGATTCATCGAATATTGTGATAAAAACAGAATATTATTGGCAATATTTCCGGCGCATGCAACTCATACTTTACAGCCTCTTGACGTGGCTTTATTCCGACCTCTTTCAAAGGCTTATACCGATGAATTAGATAAATTTATCCATGATTCGCAAGGGCTGAGCCGTATCAGAAAAGGTGATTTTTTTCGGCTTTTTTGGGTTAGTTGGCACGTTGCTTTTACAGAGGAAAATATCCTCTCAGCCTTTCAAAATACAGGTCTACATCCTTTCAACCCTGATATCGTTATACAGCGATTCACAAAGAAAGAAGGAGGCAGACCAACATCTAGTGATTCTAATACTTCAATTATTCCAGCGGAAGATTGGAGGCGGCTTCGAAAGGTCGTTACAGAGGCTGTTGATGATATTTATGAGAAAAAGGCACGGCAGCTTAACAGTACGTTGCAATATATCGCTACAGAGAATATCCTACTCAAAACAGAACTTGAAGGCTTGAAACGGACTCTCATTACTGTACAGAAGCGCCAGGCTAAGAAAAAACCTTTATTATTGAATATGCTTACGGATAGCGACGGTGGTGCTGTTTTTTATAGCCCATCTAAGATTCAGCAAGCTCGAGATCTTCAACACCAAAAAGATGAGGATGCCGCGCAGGAGCAAGCTCGCAAAGACAATAAAAAGCTTCAACAACAGCTTGCAAAGCAAGCTAAAGAGCTTGAAAAGACTGAAAAAGCTCAAATCCGGCAAGAAAAGAGAGAACAGCGCCTGCAAGAGGCTGCAGAGAAGCAACGCCAAAAGGACGAGCAGGAACTAGCTAAGTTAGCTGATTTACAGCTTCAAAAAGACGTTTTAGCAACTCCGAAGACCTCAAAAAGGTCAAAAAAGCAAGTTTCCAAGCAAGCAAAGCCAAAAGCGCATTCTGAGGTTCATTCAGAGGATAATGGGGTGGTTATCACTACGAATCGTAGGGGGCGCACGATTCGGCCCCCTGCGCGTTTTCAGGATTAGTTTTTGAGCTTGTTCAATTCCTTGTATCTCATTTAGTGCTACGCCAAAATTTCATTATATTTTATTATTCTATGATGCTGTAAAGCTTCAAAATATTTCATACGGTAACTCGTCAAAATCGGTTATCAGGTGGGATCGGTTATCAGGCGGTGAAGGACGGTATGCCGTTTGATCCGAGACTAAGATTACTACGGTCGCATCAGCTGCAATGTTACCAAGTAGCTCGGAGATAGGAAATTTAAAGATTATTTATCTCTTTCCTCTGCAGCAGTAGCTCGGTGTTGATTTGTTTCGGAAAAAAAAAAAGATATTGAACCCATGCTAAAGAGCTCTCAGCATGTTAATCACAAACCTCCCTGTTGAGATTCTAACTCATATTTGTGATATCTTAGATGTTAAAGACTGGTGCTCATTAAGGCTCGCCTGCAAAACACTATATAACGGTTCCATAGAGGCTTTTGCAAACCGGTACTATAAGAGCGTCAGCTTTTTTATCACAAGCGATGGCCTTCGTCGGGTAGAGCAGATCGCCGCTCACGACTTTCTTAGAACTCGAGTTCAAGAGCTATGGATTGC
>JAMAFX010000393.1:0-16021 GCA_023625875.1 Trichocomaceae sp. PYS4502 | reverse complement strand
GCTTGGGCATTCTCACGCGACTCGCGAGGGAGCCATGGAGCATATTGGAGAGGGTTTATCTGTTCAGAGTTGGGGAGAGCCAGGACACGGCGGGCAAATCGGCTGATTTGTCGGCCGTTACTGGCAACCTGTTCTGCGCGTCTTCGGAAAAATTATAACTAGTTAACTAGTTATGCTTTCCCCGGAGTACATAAGCATCACGTGATTAACGTTGCCCTAATTGAGTTGAAATCCATTTATCTCCCACGCTCAAGAGATATATTATAAACAAGCCATATTGTGATTATAATAGTCTATGCAAGATTACAGGTAAGTATACATAGTTGATGCGTCACAAGGGTTTACCACATCCACGAGGTAAGTTACCTAGGTACCTCCCCTCCTCTAGAGTATTTTTATGGCAGACTTATATTTGTGCAAGATTATAATGGCCCAAGAGGAACATCCTGGTCACACCACTGCGCATGCAATTGATATGCTGCTATCCTGGGATACAAAAATCCCCGCTTAACCTCTTAGAGGCGATGCGGCATGGTCACCCTTTACTCTCCAAAATGGAAGCCCATGTACACCGGATTCTGTGTTTTATATCTAGCCATGGCTTACTATATCTGTTTTAATAAGGCTATAATGAGTTTATTTCCTCTCCTAGAATCAAGTAAGCCAGATCAAAGTTCGAATGATGTACTCATCTCAGTCGGTGAACTCCACAAGTGTGGTAGCGCTGCTGGAAAATTACACAAATGTATCGCTAGAAGAAATGTTGAACATCAGAAATGGGGCTTTAGCTCTATATTGTGCTTTGTGACATAGAATGAAGCAAAAGAAAAGAATTACTAACCACATACAGTCTTTCATGCGATGGAAAATTGAGTTTATATCGCATTATCCAACTGTGCTTTTGGCTGGCGGAGTCGATATTTATCTCGATCAGTAGTTATATTGCCGGAACCTGGAACCTCTACCGAGCAAGACGTTTGTCCCTTCTTAATTTGGGTTTGAAATTCTCTGATGCGCTAAACGATGAAAGGGACTCCAAAGGTGTTGGTGCAGTCAACCACGCGGCAGTATTCAAAGTGCAAGTAGGATTGATCTTATAGGCAAACAGTGTTGTGGTGATCTCAAATACGAAGGTCTGGCTCAACTCCATCGTCGGGAAATGTTGAGGTATTTGTAGTCGCAGACGCCTTTAAATTGATAAGAAGTAAAGCTCTACTAAAGTCTTTGAGGTGTTAAGTTCAATAAGGCTATTGGATCAGGGGTGTCAGTCATACAACCTTGTGGACACTACCCTGCTCTCCATTACCTAGATAAGTGAGTAGGTGCGAGATATTTCCAAATATTTAGCTAGTCGACGTTGAATGCTTCCCTCCAGTTTCAAGATACCTAATAGACAAACCCTTCCAAGGGTTCATCGTTTAACATTAGTAAATTCCAAGGTTATATGTAAGTATCTTTCACAACATGAATTCGCTCATATACTTAGGAACATGAAAAGACAAGTATTCAATAGATGAACTAGAATGAGGATAGGTATCTGTACAGTGCTCTTGCTTGACTGTAAAAAAGATCTGGGAATAGTAATGATTTTTGTTTACATCTACTCAAGTAGTAAATACCATCTAATACTATCGCCTCGAATAAAAATAGCACAATTTCAACTTTCTGTTAAGGCCATGTTCTCTGATTCATGGGCGTTGCTAGTCGGGACTTCTTCATAGGCTGATTTGTACGCGTTCTTTGCAGCCAACTATGTATGTACCTAAGCTCGTTTGGTAATATAGGGATCGCCGATCGACCTATGTCAGAAAAACCTCTGTACTGCCGCAAAATCTCCTGTGTCAGGATAGTGTATTTGGTGCGACCTTTCCTTTGTTGTGGAATTTCTGATCCTAACTTCCTGGACTTTGGAGTTGTGACAATTAATTTCTTGTAAGTCTCATTTCAAATATAAAGCCCTAGTTATTCCCTGCCTGCCATACTGGCGCGTTCTTACCAGTTTTCAGTCCCTTACTACGAAAGATTACCCCGCAGCAAGTATGTAAGTATGGGCTACAAGAAGATAAGGTAAGCATGTATAGGATGACCAGCTTTGCACTGTAACAGGGATCTGAATAAATTAGGGTACTACTTGTTAAACCCATGTTCATCGGACGAGTCATGATCCCGGCGATGTACGATTCCGCAAGCGAGGTGAACGTGTCAGTACCTAGGTATGTTTTCGAAACTAATCCGCGTGCGCGAATTCCTCTACACAATATATATTGTTCGTCGATGTATCGCCTTGAAATGTTCGCTTTGATGGAACAGCGTCGCGAACTGTCTTCGTTGGCGCAGGCACCGGAAAGGGCAAATGAAAAGTCACATATGAAATTTGACTTACAAGTACATAATGGCATGATGCCCATCAAACAAAGATACCCTTGGTTTTGATGTGCCACATGTGTAGCGATTGGTGGCCACGAAAATGCATGCATATTGTGTGATATTTTTTGTTGTTGCAACGACATCCCGCTCCATCTATGTAAACAGTAACACGTACCAGGTATGCTTCATTGGCTGGCCAAAGAACCTAGAGGTTTCTGTGGCTGTAGTCCGGCGCAGGAGCGCCCTTTGTGTTGGACTTACCCGTAGACAGATTTGGCCCCCGATCATGTAGAGAATTGTGATTGACAAATCATATATGTACGCCCAATCCCTATCTGTCACACCTGATGCTCAAGTGTGAGCGTCCAATCAATGTGTGGGACTTGAGGGCAAGTCTCATCTAGCGAGTCTTGTACTTTCGCGCCAGGGTTCCTTTTGCAGTTGTTTTATGCATGGGATGGGTACCTATGCATTGCCAGCATTGGTCACCCCAATTGTGAGACATAAACTCAGTATACCAAATTAGGATCTGCACCAAAGGCTCGATTGGTTATCAGTCTGGGGTACATACCTAAGCATATAATATAAGTATTCTTCCAGTTCCGCGATGTCAAACAAGTCTCAATATTCGATCTGCATCAAATATTTGAAACACAACCAATTCCATGTATGCTAATGATACCTTGGTACATATGATGTTGAAGAGCACAAACATCCCCGAAGAGGTCGACATCGTGGTTACCGGAGGTATGTATTTACTTCACTTCACGGCGATATGTGTGCGCCATGGACATGGAAAGACAGTTAATTCTAAATGTAAATAGGTGGCACTGCCGGCCTAATTGTAGCTTCAAGGCTTGCCAAAGCTGATCCGTCTCTCTCCATACTGGTCATCGAACATGGCCCTGATGTCCGTGATAACCCTGGTGTCGTCAACCCCGCACTTTTCATCACCAACCTCGCGGTCGGCTCCAAGACTTCCACTGTTTACACATCTGAACCGTCGCAATACCTTGGTGGTCGAAGGTCATTTGTCCATACAGGAGGATGCTTAGGCGGTGGCAGCTCGATCAATTTTATGGTCTACGTGCGGCCGCAGGAGATTGACTTTGACGATTGGGAAACAGAAGGCTGGGCTGGGAAGGATATGATACCGTTCTTTAAAAAGGCATGTAAGATTGACGACCAATCAGCTGACAAAGTACCAGAGTAGGGGCTGCATTTTGGAGTGGCTTCTGCTGACAATTTCTAGTTTGAAAACTTTCAAGATACAGACCCTGCCATCGATAAGACCCTTCATGGATACGATGGAGAGCTACATGTCTCGGATGGGTCAAACTCGCAACCAAAGTTCCAACAGGACTTTTTCAATGCCTGCGACGATATCGGTATTGGAGTGGCACCTGACGTCCAGGATTTCAAAACTTCGCATGCTGTCGGGGTAAGTTTTTGTCACGTATATAACGACGAAGAGGAGTTAGTAACTAAACAATGGATATTTAGAGATGGAACATGTGGGTAGACAAACGCAATGGACTGCGACAAAGTGTACCTCACGGCTTTGTATATCCCATCCTGGACGCAGGTAACACTGGGCTTCGAGTTGCGACAGACACAAAGGTAGTTCGGGTATTATTCGACGGAGAAACCAAGCATGCCAACGCCGTTGAATATATGGTCGACGACGAGACCGGCGCTTCATATACGAAGGCCGTCTATGTTCGAAAACAAGTCATTGTATCCGCTGGCGGCCTGGGGTCGCCGCAAATCCTTGAACGATCAGGCATTGGGAACTCAACTTTGCTCTCAAAGTTAGATATCCCCGTTGTGACTGATCTACCGGGCGTTGGCTCAAATTACCAAGATCATAACTTGTTGCTATACACGTACAAGTCTGGCGCTCCTAAAGAGGCATCTGTAAATGAGCTGCTCAGTGGAAGGCTCAGCTTGGAGGAAGCGTTGAGCCAGAAGAGAGCTGATTCGGAGCGATATTTACTCGGTTGGAATGGAATGGATTGCTTTGGGAAAATGCGGCCCACAGAGAAAGAAATCGAATCATTTGCTCCATGCTTGAAACAGTTATGGGAGGATGAGTTCAAAAACCGCCCTGAAAGACCATTGATAATGCTTGGTCTTTTTGCTGGATTTGTTGGTGACTATTCAACTATTGTACCGGGTGACTGTTTCACTTGTGGATGTTACAACGCGTATCCCTATTCCAGAGGCTCCATCCACATCAAATCGGGCTCTCCGCTCGATCAACCCGTATTTGATCCTGGATATCTTTCTCATCCAGCAGATATCGAGCAACTGCTATATGGCTATAAGTTGCAGCGTGAAATTGTCAGACGTATGTCTCATTACCGTGGAGTGCTTGAGTCGACTCAGCCAGTATTTCCTTCCGGGTCGAAGGCAAATTATGAGTACGTAGATACTCTTTCTCAAGAAAAGGGATTTCCAGTGCCCATTACATACTCTCCAGAAGATGATGATATAATCCGGGACTTCATACGTGAAAAAATGACAACCTCATGGCATAGTATGGCCACGTGTGCAATGATGATGCGAGAATCAGGAGGTGTTGTAGATGATAGATTGAACGTGTACGGCGTTCAAGGTCTTAAAGTTGCTGGTATGTGCACATTTATTCCTTATTCTACTCTCAAAACAATGGCATAACTAATCAAGGCTCTGACAGACTTGTCAATATGCCCGAAAAATGTTGGTGCGAATACATATTCAACCGCTCTCGCAATCGGAGAAAAGGCAGCTGCAATTATTGCAGAAGACCTAGGACTCCTAGTCTAGATTATGGAGGAGTAGAGGAAATACACGATATGTGACTCCGCAATTACAGTTGGTTGGAATTTTCATATTTTCACAGATATTTTCAAATGAATTCAACTCGGTCAAACAACAAAGTAATAAAGACAAATTCGGGGTGATGAAAAGGAAGAGAAATAACCACTAAAATACACTAATACCAGGCGCCTAAAACCAAAGACAAGCCTCTAAGAAGATCTCCGAGACCTTTCGGTGTAGTAGAAAAAACTGCATGGAAGCAGATTGATATTAAACAAACGGATGTCTGAGTATGCATCCCGGCTGTTATCAAGCCTTTCTTCCCCCAAATCAATAAGCTCGCCATCTTCAAGAGCCAACGGCCAGTAAAACTGATTTCCCTCACCAGCTTCCTCGTAAAATGACCAGTGTTCATTAAACGCATCCAGCAAGGTTCCAACTAATATCGCTATGATATTCGGACCAAAAGCAGGCTTAGCCGGACACTGGAATGGCTTGGACCCAAACGGTAGAAAGGCCTCCTCCTGCTCATCTGTCAATTTTTTCCATCGCAATGGGTCGAATCGTGTAACCGTCGGTCCCCATATCTCCGCATTCAAATGGCAGGCATCAATATCAGCGGATATTTCGAATGATTCATGTGCTGAATCTTCTTTCCAGGCTCTATACACTCTCTTTGTCGGAGGGTAGAGGCGAAGTGCTTCATGTACGAGGAACTTCGCCGAAACCCCATTGCCTATAGCTGTGTCTGTAAACTGCGATGGGGAAGGATCTCGAGCATATGCCATCATCGCTTTTGCCCAGTTAGGTTGGCTTTTCCCGGTTTTGTATCCTATTTCGACAAAGGTTCGCAACACGATTCGCCAAAGAGTCTCAAACCCTGGTAATATTAGCCTGAGGGGGTTTTCGCGAGGATTGAAAATATTATGGTTGGGCAGCACAGAGATGAGCGCCCCCTGTAAGTCAGTGTTGTCCATGAATTCGATCAGGGTGTTTTCATTCTTGGATGCTATCCATGCCTGATTGATTTCGTTGGATAGTCTGACTAACTTATCGAACGGAATTCCTTCACCAGTGTCGTCTTCTCTCGGTGAGAAAAAGGCCCACAGAACAGCATGCAAAGACAACGACTGCGTTAACGGCACGAGCTTGATTTCAGGGCAGCTGGTATCTAACCTGCCTTTCCAAATAGCCGCAGCCTTCTGTGCCGTCGAGGCAAGCTTCTGCCAGTCATCTCGTGTAAGGTTTATTAGCTTTCTTGATTCGTCAACAAATTCTTGTGCGTACGAGGCGTCCGCAGTTGTGAAAGCGTTTTCAATGCCAAAAGCTCGTACGTGTCGGCGATTTGGCAAGCTTCTCGACTCGTATGGACTGAGCTGATTGTCTTGCAACCCAGGAAGTTGACTTGCGGCTATCAACGAGCGAGAATCGCGTGGGCTCCTATGATGAGGATTTCCGCGATTCCCCTCAGACACCCTAATCTTCAAGTAGGCCCAAATGACGAGGGAAATTGGAATGGTGATCAGAATCAGAAACATGGCTGTTTCTGTAGTGGTGTTGTATGATATGTGGTGTTGTATGATAACTCAATGAAAAGGAAACGGAAGGTTAAGAAGAACTGATTGTAAACTTGGGAGACGTTAGAAGGGGGTGATATGGAAAGAGGCATAGGGGGTAAACTGATGTATTTATATTGGAAAATATCTCTACCTATGCCAGGTTTATGGTAAAGGCCGACAGGAATTACAATTAATCAGGCCTTTATTACCTACCTAGGCAGGTAACAACCGGTGTTGGAAAGGGCACCACTGATTGATGCCCAAATTGTCCCATAAAATTAGATAAGCTCTCGCATATTCACTGAGAGCAAGCCTCATTATAGTCTATAATGTTTCATAATCCAGCGAATCTCTTAGCGTATATTGTTGTAGTTCTTGTGCAGAATCTTTTGTTACGACATACAAACCCCAAACCCCTTACATGGGTAGCGGGAAAATTACTATACATGTGGAATGAATAAATATCCTTTATAACTTATAGTTGCCCAGGTATCAGAATTGGAGAATGGCAAAGATGGGTTATTGATTTGAGTGCTTCATCTTTCCAATGTTCCCTAGATACTTAGCATCATTGCTACACAAAGTAGACCAGAGTAAGATGGATGACAAACAAATCGCATTTTCGCTACTCAATTACGTCGCCTATGATTTACCGGAGTCCAAATGTGGATTTTAATTGTATTGCCGTAAAGAGTACTGCTGTCACCAAGATTGCCCAATGCCTCATAGCCATTGGAAATTATCAACAATAAAAAGAATTCTGACATAATTTGGCCTGGTGTAAAACAAAGAGACGAATCAATTTGGGATACATAGCACAGCCAAAATTCAAATTTTGATCAATGCTTAATTCTGAAAACTATACGCAAAGGCTGTAAATTGGTTATCTTTCAGCCTTTCCAAACAATGAGAATGTCATAGTCTGTGAGAAAGGGAAAACGGTTTGCTACGCCTCAAATCAAACCGATCCAAATTCACGACCTTGTCCCACGCAGCCACAAAGTCCTTGACGAATTTCTCCTGGCCATCTGAGCTTCCATACACCTCAGCAATAGCGCGCAACTCGGCATTGGAACCAAACACGAGGTCATTACGAGTGGCGGTCCATTTCTTCTCACCAGTCTTACGGTCTGTTCCTTCATAGAAATCGGTTGGTTTGCCGGCATCAGTACCAACAGCCTTCCAGGCTGTGTTAATGTCTAGGAGGTTGACGAAAAAGTCATTCGTTAGTAGACCCGGTCGACGAGTGAAAACACCGTGAGAGGATCCATCATAGTTGGTATTGAGAACACGTAAACCTCCCACTAGCACGGTCAGCTCGGGTGCGGAGAGGGTCAGAAGTTGTGCTTTGTCAACGAGCCATTCCTCGCTGCGTACTCGCGATGTAGAGCCGCCATAGTTACGGAATCCGTCAGCAATTGGTTCTAGATGACCGAACGATTCCACATCGGTATCTTCTTGAGAAGCGTCAGTGCGGCCTGGAATAAAGGGAACTTTGATGGAGTATCCGCCATTGTGGGCGGCTTGTTCTACAGCAGCGGAGCCGGCGAGGATAATTAAGTCTGCCAGTGAGACCTTCTTCCCTCCAGATGGTTGTGCATCATTGAACTGTTTCTGCACGTTTTCCAGCACATTTAGGGTTTCCGTCAACCAAGGCTGTTTGTTGACCTTCCATTCACGCTGAGGAGATAGACGAATACGAGCACCGTTAGCACCGCCGCGTTTGTCGCTTCCTCTAAAAGTCGATGCCGACGCCCAAGCAGTCGAGATGAGACTGGACGGGTTAATACCAGTACTCAAGATGCGTTCCTTCAAGGCTGATATATCTTGACTGTCAATGAGCGGGTGGTCAACCGCTGGAATAGGGTCCTGCCAGCTCAACACTTCAGTGGGAATTTCGGGGCCGAGGTAGAGGGCTCGTGGACCGACATCTCGATGAAGCAGCTTGAACCAGGCACGCGCAAAAGCATCTGCGAACTGGTCAGGATTCTCCAGGAAGCGTCGGGAGATTTTCTCGTAGACTGGGTCAAAACGCAGCGAAAGATCAGTCGTAAGCATGGTTGGTCGGTGCTTCTTGGATGGATCATATGCGTCGGGGATAATAGGCTCAGCGTTCTTAGCCACCCACTGGCTAGCGCCCGCGGGGCTCTTGGTCAGCTCCCAATCATAACGGAAAAGATATTCAAGGAAGTTATTGTTCCATTTCGTCGGGGTCTTGGTCCAGATGACCTCAATGCCACTTGTGGTTGTGTCAGGGCCTTTCCCGGATCCATGGGCATTGCTCCAGCCCAAACCCTGTTGTGTGATGTCTGCAGCCTCTGGCTCGGGTCCCACCTTGTCGGTTGGGCCAGCACCATGAGTCTTACCAAAGGTGTGGCCGCCTGCAATGAGCGCCACTGTCTCCTCATCATTCATGGCCATACGGCCAAAAGTTGTGCGGATATCTCTGGCAGCTGCGACAGGGTCCGGGTTGCCATCGGGTCCCTCGGGGTTGACATAGATCAAGCCCATGTGTGCGGAGGCAAGAGGTTGCTCTAATTCACGCGTATGAATATTTTTGTGTGCGGGTTCCTCTCCAGACAGAGTTCCGGGTTTGGTCGTGCCCTTGTTGCCGGCACCATAACGAATATCATTACCAAGCCATGTCGTCTCGCCACCCCAATTAGTGGACTGGTCTACTTCCCACGTATCAACGCGACCACCGGCGAAGCCAAAGGTTTTGAATCCCATGGATTCAAGTGCAACGTTGCCGGTCAGCAATAGTAAATCGGCCCAAGATATCTTGTTTCCATACTTTTGCTTGATGGGCCAAAGCAGACGACGGGCCTTGTCGAGACTGACATTGTCTGGCCAGCTGTTGAGCGGTGCAAAACGCTGCTGACCCTGACCGCCACCACCACGACCATCTTGAACACGGTAGGTACCGGCACTATGCCAGGCCATACGAATGAACAGGCCACCATAGTGACCAAAGTCAGCAGGCCACCAGTCCTGCGAGTCAGTCATCAAGTCATGGAGATCTTTTTTGAGAGCAAAATAGTCGAGACTGTTGAATGCAGCAGCGTAGTCGAACTCTTCTCCCAGTGGGTTTGACACGGGTGCGTGCTGGCGAAGGATGTTCAGCTGAAGTCTGTCAGGCCACCAGTCATCATTTCGGGTGCCGCCACCAGCAACATTAGCATTGCGGATGCGTGCATGGGCAGGGCACTTGGTCTCGGCCATATTGGTATTTATGGCTTAGATGTACTTTTTAGTAAACAATTGTAAGAGATATCCTCGCCGGGAGAAAAAACTTGGTGTGTGTTTGCGTCAATTGAGAAGGCTTGGGAGGGAAACACATAAACCACAGCAGGCGGGGAGGAAGGAAATCATAATAAGTAGAGAAGCTTTTGAGTTGCATAATCAGCTGATTATTGGTTTTGTCAGATACGCAGGCCTAGGTGCTTTCTCGGTACGCAACTGGACAGAGCTTACAGCAGTCGCCGGACGTATTTACAAAGTTCGTTAGCTCGGACACGTAGAAATGGCATACCTTTACTGCTCATCTATTGGATGCCGGATACCTAGGTATGGCACAGGTCAAGGACCGGTGGTGTATCATATGTGTATCCGTATCTGTCTGAAGTATTCCGTACATGCGTGGCATTATTTAGCCATGTACCATGTACATAGCAGATCTCCCACACGGCCTGCGAACAAAGATATGACAGGCATAAGCATCCCTCGTGGCATTTTCAGCAACTGACGACTACACCTCTATGTCTCATCGAACGGCGTTCTGTTGCAATGTATGCCGATGCTGATGCATTATTGAACGAGTGAAATGCGTCATCCAGCAACGATTGGGGACTTACCCCGCAATGCGGCCGGAAAAGGGAAAAGTCTAGCCTCAGGCCATTAGAAATGCGGGCTGAATAAGCTGCTTTGTCATTGGCCCGCAGTCCAGATTCTTAGCCTTGCCACCTGCCTGATTGGGCATAGCGTGCGAGACGCTCGCTAGTTTCTATAAGCAGGAAATAATTGAGTCTGCGACTCCGTACTTGTATTGTCTACTGCCTAGAGCTTCTGTCAAGAAGTAAATAGGTAATATTAGGTATTGTCGTGATTTTCATTACCCGCTCATGTCGCTTTCAAAACTGGCTGAAACATTATTCCATCGTTATGATTATATTGTGGAATCCCGAAACAAATCCTGGAGCACTGCGAGTGTCAATCAAATGTTGTAACTCGGGGCAGGAAGAATAAGAAACTCGCGTCCTTCATTTAACATGGAGGATAATCGGATCTAGGGTAATATCAGCAACTAACATTATGTATGTATGAAGACAGAAACAGGAAAAAGGCATACCCGCACTCCATTGGAGCCACATTTATCTCCCCTGTTAGGTCTAAGAAATTGATCCAATTTCCTGCTGCATTACCCTTCAGAGGGATTCCCTGCTCTGTGCAGATCAACTGCATCGACAATGGTATATCAGTCTGCCGTTTCTGGATTTGCAGCGGGTCTTCGACCAAGATGATATCCATTCCCTAGGGGTAGGTGATAATAATTAGTAACTTGTTTTATCGTTATAATGCAGCAGCACAAAGTTGACACCACATACAGCAACCAAATGCCACTCCATGTGGCAGTGGAAAAACCATATGCCCGGATTATCAGCGATAAAACGAACAACGGTGGAGGGATGATTAGGATCCGCACTATTCCAGCGCGGCTCCATCCATGTGTCTCGTCTCATGGGTATCTTCCGATAATTACATTCACTTCCTGTACGAGCAACGAGTTGGACAGTGTGGCCATGAGTATGGATTGGATGCAGTCCAGTGTCTAAACGAAACGGATTAGCGAACCCTAACCGCGCTAAGGCGTTTACTTACCGTAGTTGTATATCGTCGTTTCCACATAGTCACCAAGATTAAGCACAAACGGATTCGTATGGTTACCGTAGACACTGGGATTTCTTTAGTTTTCACCTTCTTTTCGAAGAATTGGCGCTATACTAACATTGGGTTTGACGCGTATAGCCCCCCCGAAAGAGCCGTATACAGCGATGGGACTCTTTGGGTAATGTAGGTGATATTATTGAAGCCAGCACTGTGGCTCTAGTTAGGAAATGACTTTGAATTCGAACATGCCAAATCGGGCAGCGTCTTACCGATTCTGCTCATTTGAAGGGACTATCTGGGAAAAGGTACTCAAGTTCAATACAATTTCGTTATTGGGCGGCCCAAGGAGAGGTATCTTATCAAAAGGATCTAGACAGAAGTCGTCGAACGTGTTGAATTGTTGAATTACGGGGGTTGAAGGAATGGGTAAAAATGCTATAAAAGTTAGCACGTAAATAACATTATAGGAGCAACGAATGGCGACGCTACGGTCATATACTAATACTCCCGTCACGTTTGGACTAGCTGGTGGTGGTGCAGATCCAGGAAATCCTGCAGGGTCCATAGCCCCCAAAATCGCGTAGTTCAGATTTCCAGTTGGTAATGTATGTAGCAAGACTCCGTACCGTTGGCCAGTAGCTAGATAGAGATCCGGAACCAGTTGTGGATCCGTGTACACGCCATCTGCTTGGATAATGGTCATATCGTGACCATCAATGTGGAAATAGAATTGTGCGTAGCCTGCAATATTGAGTACCCTCAAGAAGTAGGTTTTGTTAGGTAAGACAGAGAACGTCGGCCACAACTGATCATTCATCAGAGCAGATATGGGAGTAGGCTCAAGAGCATTTGGATTCCCTGGCAAAGCTATTATACGTAATTGTAAGTATAAATATGCTCATCCATTTCAGTTTCTGGAAAAGTCATACACAGATAGTAAACTTGTAGAGATGCTCCTTGTTCTATTATCTGCTCAGTATCATATCAAAGAATCCCATAGATATGCGATAACTTACCGTGATACCAATCGGACAGAGTAACGACCAATTCACCATCAATTTGATCCGCATACGGTGACAAACGATCGTCAACAAGAATAGGACCACGTATTCCATCGACGTATTGACTCGGAGAGTGGCATGTAGTCATGTCAACAGCGTTCTAGGCATGGGTTAGACAATACTTACTGTGATACCAATACGTTCCTGGCTCACTGAGCTTTTGATAATGTTTAGCACTGGGCCATTTTATAAACGCGTATCGCAATTTACCTCAACAGTGTATGTAT
The DNA here is from genome assembly GCA_023625875.1 of Trichocomaceae sp. PYS4502. Taxonomy (NCBI): domain Eukaryota; kingdom Fungi; phylum Ascomycota; class Eurotiomycetes; order Eurotiales; family Trichocomaceae; species Trichocomaceae sp. PYS4502. The sequence goes on along the minus strand of JAMAFX010000393.1, from coordinate 3,118 downwards.
ACGATGACCCTGGAATGAGAGGGCACTGTGTCACTCCTGGCATCCCGTCATCTTTATTGTTACCAACCATGTGAAGACCGTGCCAATGGATTGACAAGGACTGATTTCCTAGGTCATTGTGAACATTGACAACGACTGTATCATTGACATTTCCCCTGATCATAGGGGCAGGCCATTGGTCATTGATAGCGATGACGGGACTAAACCACGCAATGTATCCGAGTTATAAATATGGACAGTCGTTAGTTACCTAGGTATACTGACCGTGCTTGTTTTCTATCTGGGTTGGCTATGCTCCATCCTACATGCCAGTCATACTCTATGACGGCAGCTGAAGAGAGACAGACGAAGACGTAGAACCACACTAGATTCATATTGCAAAGTAAAGACGTATCTTTGCCTCCACTAGTGATTGCATATCATCAATGGGGTTTTATACACTTGTAGTGGGGTGCTCGACTGACTGACTGACTGATTAGTATAGGACATTCATCAATTATGTTTGTGTAACATACCTAGGTAGAAAGTAGTACGATACCTACATGGCTAGGCTCAAGACGTGCATATCGGAACATATCCATTGAGAGATGCCGAGGTAAACAATTGGGAGGGACATATTAAGACATCCTTTATTAAATATACTATCAGCATTTCCGATTTTGTCTTCTACACCATGGTAGCACGCCAGAGATTCGATTCGAGGTCGTCTTCTAGTGGAAGGCATATATTACACATATGGCCAAGCCTAGCACCTAGATGACATATCAACTCTAATAATATTATTTCATCTTACATATTTCTCAGTTTAAATCCCAGTTTTAAGAATTTGGATGTCTACCTAGGTATTGACAGATAACTCGGCTTGTAACTATCCAGCCTGATGTTATATATTACGCAAGTATTCTATGTTCGAGACTGTAGCCCGGCATCTCGCCACCAAGTTGACATCACATGTCTGTGAATGGCAATCTTTCTGTCTGAAGTAATACCTAGTTATTTTGTAAGAGATCAATTCCATAATTTCTTATTGAGACTGCCTACCTAGGTAACACGGGAGGCTTTTTACCTAGGTAGCTATTATGGAAGTATGTATGCCCCCTATCACTTTTGATAAGTATTCTGAGCCTACCTAGGCAGCTACGTAGTAGATATGAGTGGTTTAGCTACTGGGGGTAACGGATTGTCAGACAGAAGATCAATACCTAATTGTGCCTCAGTATTACATCTATGTACCACAGCAGAATGAAGTACGAATGATACATTGGTACCTGTAACTACCTAGGATGTGTACTTAGGTATTACCACTGTATAACTGTTACATTGCTCTTCTACTATCTTGCCCAAGTTGCTCATTAAATATGGCTAAAATAATGCTTCTCACACTCCTCCTCTATGGTGAGCTTGAACTCAAGTCTCTTTTAAGTAATCCCTCTTACATGAGACAGGCATTCTGAGACACGTAAATGCATATTTCATAGACAGCGGCATGATGATCAGAACTATTGGTAGTTCCAAAACAGTGCCCCAGGTCTGTTCTCTGCCTTTGAAAAGCCTGAGTCGTATTTACTTCTAAATGTGCTTGACACCATAGTGAGCTAATGATAAACTAGTGTGAGCCTCGTTTGACCTGTTGTAATTACATTTGTGTGGATATCAATACAAACAAATACAATTGCGGACCGCGGTGGATGCGGACAAAATGTATGTTCAAACCTGTGCTGGCAACTTTCTGCATTCCCCATATAGTCGTAGTCTTAGTCACTAATAGGAGGCGGTTTGATACAGTGTCTAGACAAGTGCGTTGCAGGTAAATGTCTGACAACTGCATTCAATGCGAGCTAGAAGGCCAAAGTATAAGCGCTAAAAACTTACTGGTATCACCTCTACTTTTTGATTAAGAATGGGCATCAGAAAATGATCTAATATACCATATTTCTTCTCATTTCAGAATTTTATACCTATCTATGTAATTGTAATCGAACAGTCTGCTACCGAAATAAGATCCTTTGAATTCATCCCATAGGAAGCACACCGTAATACTTGCTTCTTGTCTATCCCCTTCGTTGCGAGCTAGTGTAGGCGCTAGTGTACGCTAGAATGTAAGAAGTCCGATTGGCCAGATCAGCCTACCGCCTCCGGAGCGCTCACCGCCCCGATTTCCTCAGTGATGGCGAGCCCATACAAACTAATATGTGAAGCGAATCAAGCTCTAAACTATTGATATATTGGATAGCAAATCAAATTTGAAGCTATTCACAGACCCTAATTACTGCGTAAAGTCCTGGAAGCAAGATTTTCCAGATCCGGGCCGACAAAGGGGTAGGTCGCAGGCCTTGCACATAAACTTCGTAAACCCTATCCCGAGAATCCCATATATATTTGTATGCCAATAAAGACCTTGATTTCTTGTGGCGTTGTTGAATACCATTTCCGGTGGTGTGGATTGTGATTTTTTGACTCTTTCGCGAACGCATAGAAATTTGTATTGGCGGCGATAATATCCCATAAATATTCGTTGTATATCAAGGAAAACACTTGATACGGGTTTGTAATATCAATATTTGGGGGAATTCGGGTTTGGCAAGGGCGCTTTTTATCAGTTTGTAGAGGTTCAAATTCGACGTTATTCGGGTCCGGAATCTGTGCCAATATCGACATAGCCTCAGGCTTCAGCTTTCTTCCCCACTGTTTTTGGCTGTGAATCTGAGCCAGGTGGATATGGCTCTATATCGGCATTTGCAGGTGCTGATTCCATGGATTTTTGACAACTTTGTACGGCTTCAAATTAGAGATATTTGACTACAATAGGGGTTGAGAGGACGCGATATTCTGCCAGTTTTTGGACCCGGGGCTCTGCCTCTGATCTGGCCAATGAGAGGCCTTACATACGGCTTCCCGCTGCCCCCGCTCTTATGGTGGCCAATAGGAGGCTAAGAATCGGTCAAAAGTTGTACTAAAACTATTAGCGTACACTAGCGCCTACACTAGCTCGCAACGAAGGGGATAGGCTCCCTTATCCAAACGCCTTTATAACTAGGTAGGTGTGAGGAAGTATTGAGGAATAAACAAGAATAGGATTTGGAGTACGAATGTAGGTACGTGTAGGTACAAAGACTAA